>CM021102.1:340077797-340256963 GCA_007115665.2 Sequoiadendron giganteum | reverse complement strand
GAGAGAGAAAGGTGAGAGAGAGTAATAGAGAAAGGTAGGTAGAGAGAGGGAAGGGAGATAGAAAGATTCATAGAGGGAAGGAGAGGTAGGGAGGGAGGGGAGATAGAGAGATGCATAGAGGGAAGGAGAGAGGGAAGGAGAGGTGGGGAGGGAGGGATAGGGAGGTGAGATAGAGAGAGGAAGGAGAGAGGTGAGATAGAGAGAAAGAGAGTAGAGGGGAGAGGGGCGAGAAAGAGGTAAGAAGGAAGGTAGAGATATTGAGAGAGGGAAGGAGGGAGGGAGGGAGGGAGAGAGAAAGAGGTATATGGGTAGGTTAGAGAGTAAAAAGAAAAGGTTGGTGGAAGAAAGAGAGAGAGGAGGGAGGGAAAGGTAAAGAGGGATAGTTGAGATAGATAGAAGGAGAGAGAGAGAGAGGTAGGTAGAGAGAGGGTGAGGAGAGATAGAAAGAGGGGGGATGGAGAGAGAGGAGAGATAGAAATAGGGGGAGGGAGAGAGAGAGAGGGAGGGAAAGGTGGGGAGAGAGTACAGAGGTAAGGAGAGAGAGGTAGAGAGATGTGATAGAGGGAGAAGTAGAGAGGGAAGAAGGTGGAGAGATTTGAGAGAGGAAAGGGGGGAGAAAGGGAGAAAGAAAAATGTATAGAGGGATAGGTAGGTAGAGATAAGTAGAGAGGGAAGGAGAGATAGAGGGAGAGGTAGGGATGGAGAGAGAGGTGAGAGAGAAATAGAGAGAGGTAGGTAGAGAGAGGGAGGGGGAGATAAAGAGAAGTATAGAGGGAAGGAGAGAGGGAGGAATCTAGGTAGGGATGGAGGGAGAGAGAGGTGAGAGAGGGGGAGGGATAGGTAGGGAGAGAGGTGAGATAGAGAAAAAGAGAGTAGAGAGGGAAGGGGAGAGAGAGAGATAGGTGATAGAGACAAGTAGAAAGGTAAGGAGAAATATGGAGAGATTGAGAGAGGGAAGGAGGGAGGGAGGGAGAGAAAAAGAGATATATGGGGATAGGTTAGATAGCGAGAAGTAGTGAGAAAAGGTGGGTGGAAGGAAGAGAGAGAGGAGACATATAGAATTAGAGAGAGGAGACATATATAATTAGAGAGAGAGGGGTAGAAATAGAAGGAGAGAGAGGGGGAGATGGAGAAAATTAGAGGGGGGAGGATGGAGGGAGGTAGAGAGGTGAGATAGAGAGAACTAAAAAGGGAAGGAGAGAGAGAGAGGGGTAGAAATAGAAGGAGAGAGAGGGGGAGATAGAGAAAATTAGAGGGGGAAGGATGGAGGGAGGTAGAGAGGTGAGATAGAGAGAACTAAAAAGGGAAGGAGAGAGAGAGTAGTTCTTGAGCTCAAGGGAGAGAGTTAGATAAAGGGATGGAGGTAGTGAGAGATAGAGGTATAGAGCATAAGAGATGAAAATGAGAGAGAAAAATATGATACAACTTGCTAATTACTAGAATTTGACCTCCTAATTACTGAAATTTGACTAAGCCTAAAAAATATAAGATCTTCCAAAAACTAGAATTTGCATTATAACTCCAAGAGATTTGAAACCGTGCTCTCAAATGTATCCTAAAACTATATACATGAAATATAACTTAATTTATAAGAAAGTAAATGTCCATATGTAAATGTCAACTTATACTTTCATGTTTATTTCATGTATATAGTTTCCCTGGTAGAGAGAGAGAAAGATAAAACAAAAAAATAAAAGAGTTCACAAAAATATATTCCAAAAATTCATGTACTTAATTTGGCGAACACCAAATTTGGTGCTCGCCAAATTACCTACATTGGGAAATACCAACCCAAAGGTTTTGGATTTTTCCTTGGGCATCCAACCTAAAGGGTTGGACAACCATTTTGATGCCAAGGACATGATTTCTCAGGAGGGTACCAAATTTTCACGTATTTTTGGTCGTGCTAACCATCACGTTTGCACATCTTTCAATGCAAGTTTATTAAAAACTATGATGAGGTTAGGCTCTCTCTTAGCTATCTAAATATTTTTTTTTTTACGTTTTGATTATGTTAAGGCTTTCATCCATAAATTATCTTGTTATTGCCTTCATTTTTTGTCAAAAACCAACATGTGCTAGTTTTGGGATAGATTTTTACTTGTTCATCAAATATTGAAACAAATTACATTTTTTTAAACTAGGCTCCATTCTACACATGATGAAAAAAAGAAAAAATAATTTTTGATTAGTTTTAATAAAAATAGGGGGAGCACACTCAAATTTCATCTTTTCAAGATGTGTCCACTTCAAAAATTCATAAAATATTATATATTCATTAAAAAACTTAGTTGAAAGAATGGGGATAAACTACATGGTGTTTACTAATTTCTCAACATTTAGATTTTTGAAATTGTAAAAAAAAAATAATTAAAAGGGGGGGAGGCTTAGACGTTGTGCTAATTTTTTTGATAAAAATAGGACCTATTTTGGCCCCCCCTTTTTGAAACCCTTAATATTCATTATTTAAAAAAAAAGTAGCTTAGAAAGTAGACTCAGAGCGCTTCAACTCTTCTTCTTGCTGCATCTTCAAATTTTGAGCATAACTATCTTCATTTTCTCGTACACAACAGACTTTGCTGATTTCAAAAAAAAAGTGGCATCTTAAGAGCCATTTTGGTGTCACAAATTGGTGCACATACCCTTAATTAGACTTAGTTAAGCTTCTAATTGCCTAAATTATGGATCTGTGAGCCTTATTATTCCCGTTTTTTGAAAGGAAAACCAACATTAAACAAATGCTAACATTATTCTAATTGTCTTGGAAATTGTGTGTCTTGGATTTAGGTCCCAAGATCCATTCGCCCATAGGTCCTCCTTAAGTCCTAGATACCAATTTTTAATATGTTTTTGGTAGTATTTTAATGATTCAAATTCAAGTTTCAAATGTCAGCTTATGAAATCTAATTTTCAAGAAATTAGATGAACATCTATAAATACATGTAGTTATTTTATCAATTCAAATCTAAGTTGCATAATTCAAATTTCATAGGAGCAAATATTATTGTCAAGAGCATTGAAGAGTAGATTTATCAAGCATCTACAACAAAATTCAAGATCATATCATCATGTCAAAGTTATGTGTGTTCATATTATGTTTTGGAGCTAACATTGTGATGTAGGTTTCAGGCATTCAAGCATCAAATCAAGTAATTATTCAAGACAATTCAAGCAAGATCCAATCCTTAGAGAGATGTGCTGGACTTTAGTCCTCTAAGAGCAGCCATTAAGGGTTTGGTGAGTTGTGACATAGACTTGTTCATTCATCATTCCTTGTCATTTATCATTATCTTTCATTATCAGGGTTTAATTACCAAAATGGGGTTTGACCAAGGCAAACCCCTATTCACCAAAAAAAAAAAACAATTTCCCCTCTCTTTGTGTTTGTAGATTTGTAGGTGAAGAAGGATTGAATATTGACCAAAAGTGCAATTTTGTAAAGTTGTCAAAGTTGTCATCAAAGTTATCAAGCCACAAAAACTCATTTACAAAATTTGTTTTTGACCTTCCGATAGTGGAATTTGAAGGAATTGGGAGTGTAGATTCGTGATTAGAGGATTGTGAAATCATATTTTGGAACCATGCACACATAGCCATTCACCCTAGGGCGAATATGTCCTAATCGGACATTTTTCAACCCTTTTTGGTGATTGGTACACATCATCTTACCCTTCTCAGATCTTCCTAAAAGCTGTAGTTTCTATTTGTGCTATGTTTTAAATATGCATTTCAAGTTTCACATTGCATAATTGAGTTCATTTGGTATTTTATTTTTTTCTCCTCAAACTGCATTTTAGTCATATTTATCATTTTTTGTCATAAGGGAAACAATCGATCCCCTAATAGGGTTGACTCACCTTTTGGTTGAAAGTCAATCCTACCTTTGAGAGATCTCTTCTCCTAATGAAATTAAAAGAAAGATAGGTGAATCATACATTATGACAACATCCATTCATTCACCACGTTTTCCATCATTCCACATATTAGTCACCAAAAACCTATTTTTCTTTATTTCAACAAGAAATAAACTATAAATATAATAAGATAATTAAAAATATTCAAAATTATGTACTTTTTGGAAAGCTTATAATATTAACTACATACTTATAGAAAATAATTTCTAAATGACTTTATTTGACCCCTCAAAAGGTAAATAAAAAATAATGATTTAAGCGTTGAGGGGTTCTATCCAAGGGGTTTGATCTAAGGGATTCTTATCTAAACATATTTAATTAAAACCCTTTATATAGAACCCTTGAAGGCTTAAATCATTAATTTTTCTAAAAAATGTGGTTTCAGAGAAAAATCATGATGTCCCAAGTTTGGGACCCATTATTATGGGATGACCTAACTACATAAATCCATGTGGAATATAGAAGAGACCATTATAAATTTTCTAGTACATTATAATACTATCATATTCATCAAATCCATTATTACACTTGTGCTAGAAAATGTGGCAAAGAAGAAACCTTAACTACAATAAGAAGATTCCTTTGGAGAAATCTAAACTATCATGGAGACATTGTGCTACAAATAACACTTACAAGTTCAACCTCTTTCTAGTTGTAGAGATCATATGTTGCTCCTAAGACAAGCTAGACTGGTGTGAGTTGACAACCTAGAATGTTCTAGCACTATGGTGATTAAAAACAACAAATGACCAACCCTTTTAGTGTTTTTCAAATTGGTATTTATAACATTCATCTTTGCTCATCCAAATCTACAAGGGGAATCAAATCATATACAAAAAAATGTTACAACATCAAATGTGGCATGTGGGGGGCATGAAATCCTATGGAACCTTGTAGATGAGTGGATGAAAAAAACCATGGGCCTAACTAGGTAGTTGAAACTTCAATAAATCCCACTAATGAAGCATGGTCATCCATACCCTTGCAAATCATATTTTTATTAAAATTATGTCCATTAGTTGAAAATGAGTGGTAAAACACTTTAGGAGTCTACAAGGGCTAACAAAGTGTGTTGATGGTGATTTGGCATTGTAGGGGTAGTTGGATGTACATTCCAAGAGTTTTTAGGGTGCGATGGGCCTTAGCATGAAATTGGAACATTTCAAGTGCTTGATAAGAGTCCAAGTCTAGGAGGGATTTAAGGATTCTTCATTGAAGTGCATGGGATATTTGAGAGTTAGAGGCCAGAAGGAACCTCAAAATTGGGATCAAGAAGGAGGGAAGGCTAAGGGTCAAGTCCTTGAAGAGACTATGGAACTAGGACAGGAAAGGGATGCAAACAAGAAATAGAAGCACTATGGGGATTGTATTCATAAGAGAACTTGGAACTGAGACCAAGTCCAAAGGTTCCTAGAACCCCCAAAGGTCCAAGGTTTGGGAAGGAATATGGGAGTTGAGAAGAATGGGGAAGGGACAATTAGTGGGGTCAAAATGTTAAAAGAGATGCAAAGTTTGGGGGTTGGGAACTAGGGATGAAAGGGGGCTTTGGTTGTCAAGGTCTCACATTCACTACAATCTCATAGGTATGACATTCAACAAATCTAATATCTCCTCAAACTTTAATTACCAACAATATTCTTGCATGAAAGATAGTGCATATGTCTTTCTTAAAAAAAAGAAAAAATTTCAAAACTTACAATATCAACATCAAATAACTAAACAATTTGATCAACAATATACTCCACTCCCTTACACAATATATCATGTACACAAACTTTCATTATTAAGAAAAAAAAAATTTACATTTTTTTTAAATTTTCTACTTAATTTAGAAATACCTATCAAACATACCAATTACATTAAAATACAATTAGTAGTTTATACCTATGAAGACTTGGTGAGGACTTATTAAATTCATTGAAGTTGTCTAGAATATCAAAAGTTATCGTAATTTATGGATGGAAATATCGAACATTTAAAACGAGGAGTGAAACTGAAGAATATGGTCATGGTTTTACTTGACGTATTCATCGTGTGGCGGTGGGCGATGTGGACATACAGATCAAATAACTGGACGTGTAAGGTGTAGATTCATTCCAGGGAGCTTGGAGCGCATGTAATAAATATTCTTTTTCGATAGACCTCAATTTCAATATTCCAATGCGTGAAGAAAATGAAGAGGTTCTGGTGAGTCGGACAAAGACAATTTGGGTATGATATTCGTAATGCTTAAACAATGGTATTTTATCTTCTTAGGATAATATTCCTGGGATTAGGTTTGTTATATGATGTGACACACGAAACGTGTATATTCGAAGTGTGATTTCTTTTTTAGAGCGATAACGTGGTCATGCCTCATTCTTGTTGGGTATGATACCTATTCTGTCTTCCAAGGTTATTTTGGTTAAATTTATTTATTTATTTCATTTTTAATTAATTTGATAGTTTTTAAATGTAAAAATATTCGCATATTTGTTTCATGTGTGTTTTTCTTTTCATTTATCATTTTCTCTTTCAATTATTTAATGTTTTTTTTATCTATTATAATATTTGAGATTTTGTTTAATACTTCTTCTTAGTTCATTACATTTTTTCCTATTTAATTACCACTATTTTCTTCAAGATTTTGTTCTCAATTCAATTATTGATTTCCTAAAGAATCTTAATGGATTTATAAATTTTCAATGTGAGTAGACAATATAATTTGTTTACCTATTGGGTCATAAAATTTGATGTCGAAGTTATTATTGTTATTTTCTAAGTTGAGATTTTTATTTTTTATTTTATAATAATTAACAATTAATTATTATATTTTTTTGTTTCATTAATATTATTTAATTATTTTCTAATTTTATGGTTTTTTTAAGTCAATGTTTAATTTTTAATGTTATTTCTTATTTTCATTGTATTTGTTATGACATTGTATTAATCTCTATAATTAATGACATACATTAATATTTATTATTAATGGTATGTTATGTGTATAACATAATGAGGTCAAGTAACATAAATTTATCGCAAGCATCCATCATTTACATTTTTTTCTAAAAAGGCTCAAATTTTTTCATTTATATCCTACAAGACAATGTACATGCACTCCAAGTGTTGGGTTTCAAACCATAGGTCCACAATCCTAGAACATTTCCTACATTCAGGGCCAAAGGGTTGTCATCAAGAAGGTAAAATAGGGGTTCATCAACAAATTGTGGATGGTTTAAGTCCAATGAACAAGATTGGGTAGTATCTCATGCACTTTGGGATCAACTAAACCTAGGAGGGTATTCCCATAAGTATATAAGATTTTAAATCAATTAAAATTTAGCATGACCGCAACAATCAATATCTATACCCAATGTACACTTGGCCCCTATTATTTGTCACTATGTCAAGCCAAACTAGTTGCATAAAACCTCTAATATAATCGATTTAACACCTTACACATGCATCTATAGGTAATAATAGTATTATAATCCCCTTAGACAAATTCATTTATTATTTTATACACACTAGCAAGGTACATACATGCAAGACATGTTTCTCTAATGATTTAACTTGTGTGGGATTGCTTATGATTATTCCCTATTTATAACAATTAATCATGAGCAACATGCATTCGTAAAATAATCCTATTGTACTCCTTCAACTAACAAGATGGAGGGAGTTTGATCCTTTACTCATGTGGACCAATGCCTACTCCATTGGGAAAGAAAGTCATGAGCAACAAAAAGGAAAAAAATGTAATTAGATGAAATATCAACATAACTAGATTTTATTTACCTGCAAATCAAAGATTACATTCCATGTGATGTACATACTTAATAATCCATATTAGAACTATAATAACCCATATGCAAAAGAGGAAATACCATTACAAAGCATTTTTAATGCATTAGAAGTTGTCACACTTATATCTAACCCCTATCACAATCACACCAACAAATGTGGTGAGAGAAAATGCATAACTATGACTATATATTCCCCTAAATCATGTTATAAATGTTCATAGATATATACCATTACATAATGATGTGTTGTTACAAATCCTTCCTACTCTTCACTAGATGCATTATTTCATTTGTAGCTCAAAAATATAGTATATGATGCCTTAGAATCACCTATAGACCTTCCTAGCCTAAAAAATTGGCTCAACAACCAACAATTTAAATGAATAATAAACTTGTATTTGTAGATTAATTAATAGCATAAAATTTCCATAGTCCATGGTAATCAAGTGCTAGCTATTTCTGGATTGAAATTGTGAATTTTTTACATAGTTTCAATCCAAAAATAGTTAGCACTTGATTGCATTTACAGATCTATAGTTTAGGTTCCCAGTTTGCAAGCAAAAACTTGAGCATGAGAGGAAATTGTGGATGACATGAGGAAAACCATCCCATTTTCATCAAAACTATCTTTCCCCTGTGATTCATGCCTAAAATTGCATGAAAAACTACCTACACATGTGTTTAGATTATCATGGAAAAAATTGGCATGCTAGGGCAAGGAAGAGCCCACAAAGTTTGCTATAATAATGGCCAAGTAATGGCACAAATATCATTTGGGCTTAACATCTCAACAAAATAATAATGGCCGCATGAGTTGCCTTTATCTTTTTCCACTACTGAAGTTACATGTGAAACCATGTCCATAAAATTATTTTTTTGGGTAGGCGAATTTGAATGGATAGTTGCAGGGCCTTATTAGGCCGTTAATGTTGACCTAGGTCATGCATGGAGGTAGGTGGGAGTGAACAATATTTTTTTTTTGAGTTTTAGAGTTTCAAGGATCAAGGGTTAGGTATACCTCATGACTCATATCATTGTTGTGGGTCAAAGATGACAAGGATTTCATCCCTTTAGACATGCACATAAGAATATATGTTTGAACTTATGATCCCAATAAGATAATACAATGTGAGACATTGAGTATTGGGAGTCAAGAGTCCCTCTTACAAGGTACCCAAATAAGGACATGTCTAAAATTGTGATCCTAATGAGATAACTCATTGAAAAGTTGAGGATTGAGGTTCAGGGATACCAAGAAAAATATACTTGAGTAAGAAGATGGTCAAAATCATAACTTTGAATGGTAATAGTATGAAGGAATTAAGGAGTTGGGGTTCAGAGGGAAAGCATGCAAGTAAGGTAAAGTTTGGAACTTTGACAAAGGTAAGGGTAAAGAGCAAGGGATGAATGAAAGGTATGCTAGGACATGAAATTCTAATATATTGATAGGAACAAAGAAAAAAGGAAGAGTTGGGATTAAAGTAATATGAGGAAGGGAAACATTGAAACTCTAACATAAGCACAATCCTTTATAATTTTGAACATAAAACCTCCACACATAAAATATTTGAGACCTTAGCAACTACCAACACATGATAGACATGCAGGGAATGAGAAAGGACGACACTTAGGTAAAACTGGTGAATGAAGGTCCATACAAAGATTTCTTAGATTGGTTATATGTGATGCGAAAATGGGGCTTGAGTGCACAAAGGAGCTAGGACTCGAGAAATTGGGCACTATAGGATTGAGTCCCAACTGGATTTGGTTGGGGGGTGTGTGCCTCTTGCACCCACAACAAAAATCTAGCTATCTCTGAGAGTAAAGCAAATTAGGGGACCAAAACGAGACCAAGAAAAAAACACTTCATCATGATCAAACATGTACCATATCTACATAAGGGCACAAACAACACAATATGTACAATACATGACACAAATAAAAAACACAATATGTACAAAGACATGATAATAACTTGCAACCAATGACATGGATGCATATGAAATTTGAAGGTATGGCTACAAACATAACTCACAAACATAATTGTAGGTTATACCCTGCAAGAAGATAAATGACACAAGGTCATGGCCAAATTGTTGTAATTACTTGCCTCTATCACAGACAAGCCCATTTAAAGAGTTGATCTCCCTCAAATCATAATTGTTCCCACCACTCAATTATAAGAAATGAAAACTATTTTTTACATTTGCAAACCTATGAACATTCCCTAGGAAGTGAAGATCTACTTCACCATCAACCTTACAACTACAAGGAAACAATAAATAATAGGTGTTGGGCCTTTTAAATAATGCATCATTCGTGTCCATAACAATAGGGGGGGAACTCTAAAAACCAAGTCAAAATCAAAAGAATTAAACCTCATGAAAGAAAATAAGCCTCCATCACACATGAGTGCATTTATGGCATACCTACTAACCTCCCCATATGAATCAAGGAAAAAAGAAAACAACTCCAAGTTATATGAAAATAAAAGTATACCTGACTACAACCCTACTCAAAACAAGGAAGAAAATAATCTTGCACTCTGAATTGGAATACCTTAAGCTCAAGCACACTAGATCAAGTCGAACAACTTGTTGATATTCAACTTGGCATACATGTTGTTGCTCGATATTATTATCACTTTTATGTTAGGCCCACAGAAAAGATTCAAATTCAAGCACAACACTATCACCCATAGCAACAAAAGATTGAACTTCAAAAAGGAAAGCCTCATAATTAATCTAGTATCATCATAAAACTCTTGGATAACAAGTGGATCTAGTATATATCTCTTTCACATGTACCAATGCATACTTCAACATCTAATTCATAATCATGATTCAAATTCTAATTGAAATCACCAACACAATATCATTATTATGAGGCACCTCAAGTGAAGAATAAAGTTCTTCAAATTGTCTCTTTGTTTCATGTTTATTTTGACATTTTTCTATTTCATATGTAATATTGAATTATAACTTTGACATTTATCTTCTTCTTCCTCCACAATAATTAAAAAATAAATCATGTGACCTATTGAAGCACACTCTACATGAGGAAGACACCAATTCCTGCACCAAATAAATAGGTTCTCACCGCATGATCACCATCTTCACAATAATCAAGGAAAAGGTCTTCAAATTGAAAATTATTGACTACACTAGCATTTTCTTGAGTAGCTTCACCACTGACCACAACCACATATAAATGTTTCTTGAAAAATAAATATTAGTAGCTTTAATATCAAAATCAAGGATAAAAATGGGAAATACATCAAACAAGAAACTAGTTCTTGTTCACCTTTTACATCATCAACATGTACACACCCAATACAATCAACTTCAAGAGTTGATCTACTTGACTACTCAGTCATGCATACATCTTCCTCTTTGTCTATCTTGCTACCATAAACAATAGGGTCAACTACCTTATTACAAGCAACATGTGAGGACAATAAAGTTTCCATGTACCATTCCACACTCTTTCAATATAATCAAGGCATGAATAATCTTGCTACAAATTTGTCAATTTAAAATCTTCCCACATGAAGCTCAAACCAATGTCATATGACTGAAAAAAATGTCAACGTATGAATGTGTTAGATTTGAAAGCACTCAAAATCCTAGAAAGGGCAACAATAAACTTGTGGTCGAAGCCCATACTAGATTCTATCTCGTTGTTTGATATTCTTCAATTCTTGGGCAAGAGTAGACTTAGCATATATTCATCTTCAAATTATTATTTTTCCATAAATTTTGAAAATACCTCAACATGTGCATCCCCTTCATGAGTATCATTCTCATGAATATAGACATTTGGGTAAAGACCTTGGAGGTCATGATTTGCATTTCATAATCAACCCAAAAGAGATCTAGTTGTTCATAAATGATATCTAGGGGAATGATATGGGATGGATCAACCTAAGTTTTTAATGGTAGTGTAGACATTGGATTGCAATTCCTTGATCCTTTATTCATATTCTTTTTTTTTCATTCTAACAAGCTCATATATATTTTTATCTTTCTTCTATAGATGCTTTTAAATTTTGGCATGGGCTTTCATGTGATGCAAAGCTATTTCAATAGCATGAAGAGGCATCACTAAAATACTCATGTGAAACTGGCTCAATGTAGTTCCTAGGGATAAAAGCATATGGAAATTTCAAAGGGACACTCAAAGGAGAATTAAAAGAGAGGGAGAGAGACATAAAGTAGTGAAAGCTCACTATAAAGGGATAGAGAAGGAGAGGGAGTAATAGATAGATAGAAAGGGAGAGGGAGAGACACATAGAGATAGTGAGATATATATAAAGAGCTAGAGGGAGAGGGTGAGATGGAGAAATAAAAAGAGAGAGAGGAGAGGGAGAGATACACAGAAAGAGAGAGGGAAGAGAGATAAAAGAGAGAGAGAGAGAGAGGGGGGGGTTATATATATAGTGGATAGAGAGATAAATATAGGGAGGGAGAGATATTAATTTAGAGATTGACATATAGAGAGATGGAGAGGGAGAGGGAGAGGGTAAGAGACATAAATAGATAGTGAGAGAGAAAAAATGGAGGGAGAGAGATAAAGAGGGAGAGATAAACAAATACGAGAGAGATATAGAGAGACGAGTCAAAGAGGGAGAGGGAGAGAGGGAGAGAGTAAGATAGAGATATAAGGAGAGAAATGGATGGAGAGAGGGGGGAGAGAGAGGGACATATAAAGAGAGAATGGTGATAGATAGATAGAGATAGCAAGTGACATACAGAGATAAAGAGGGAGAGATAAAGAGGAAGAGTGAGAGGGAGTAAGCGAGATAAAGAGATAAAGAGTGAGAGAGAGAAACATAAAGAAATGGTGAGATAGAAAGAGATAGACGAGAGGGAGATGGGCAAGGGAATTGAGAGATAGAGGATGGAGAGAGAGGGAGAGGGGGAGGAAGAGAGATAAAGAGAAATGGAGGATAAGAGAGAAATGGAGGGAGGAAGGGAGAGAAGAGGGAGAATAGACATAGAGGGAGGGATATATAGAGAGATAAAGATGGATGAATATATAGAGATAGAGAGACATATGGATAGGTAAGATAGAGAGGGAGAGTGAGAGGGAAAGTGTGTGTGAGAGAAATGGAGAGAAAAAGAGAAAGGAGGGATTGAGAAAGATAAAGAGGGATAGATAGCGAGGGAGAGGGAAAGAGATAAAGAGAAAGAGGGAGAGGGAGAGAGATAAAGAGAAAGAGAAAGAGGGAGAGGGAGAGGGAGAGAGATGGAGAGATAAAGAGTGAGAGGGAGAGAAACATACATAAATTGTGAGAGAGATAAAAAGAGAGGGAGAGGGGAAGAAAAGAAAGGTAGAAAGGGAGGAATGGAGATAAGGAGGGGTGGGGAGAGAAAGGGGATGTAGAGAGATAAAGAGAGAGGGAGGATAGAGAGATAGAGAAAGAGAGTGTGAGTAGAGAAGGAGAGGGAGAGAGACATAAAGAGATAGTGCGAGAGATATACAAAAATATAGAGGAAGAGGGAGAGACATATAGATAGTGAGATATATGTATATATAAAGAGATAGAGGTAAAGAGATAGAGGTAAAGAGAGAGAAATAGAGCGTGAGAGATAAAGAAGGAGATAGAAATATAGAGAAAGAGAGAGTGGAGAGAGAGGGAGTGTTTAGTTTTGAGAAATGGTATTGTATTTTTTGTTTGATAAAACATCACATTTCATGTTCTACAAAATGTGAGTATTTTAGATTTTGAAAGCTTGAAAAAGATACTTTTTGGAAGTTTTTATTGGATTTCATTCTCATGAAGTGGAATACTTCATTTTATGAGATATGGTTGAAGGTGATTATTAAGGTTATAGGTCATAAGCAATTTTAATCTTATCCTCACATGGGTCTGGTAAGAGCATCTTCCTTTGTTTGTTTAAAAATGTTAATAATAATTAATCTTGGATTTATCTTGTTGAACTATATGATGATTTTATTTTTTTTGCAATAAAATTTGAATGTAAAATATTTCGATATTAACACCATATTATAAATTAATGATTTAAAGTTAAATAGATCTAGCCATCACATACCCGATGCTATTATCTAAATTAAATTAGTGCTTGATAAGTCGGAGATATTTTCCACGTGTCAAATAATGATATTGCTATCAAGTTTTTCGAATGAGTTTGACTTGAAAAACTACACAATTGCAATATCATAAATTAATACTTATTAATATCAGTTATTTTTTTAATTTAAACTATATTTAAAATATTTTATTTCTTTACAATATTATTAATTATATAATTTTCAATATATTAATTTCTTCACATTGTTATTTTTTTTGCATGAAAATTTATTATTTTTTAAAAAATAAATAAATTTGTTATTTATAAAATTTAATTAGTCTATTGTCATTTAAATATCCTTTTAATTTTTTTAAAAATATCAATTTTAATGCTGACAACACTCTACAAACTATTTCTTAGAAGTAATCACATCCACGCAAAATGTTCGGCCTTTAACAAATATATACGTAATGCCATCCATTTAATCACCCCTCCCAAGACTTGTGTGTCAAGTAAGGCGATCCATTTTTCCACATAATTGACAGTCCCAGAATATTTTCACAAGGTAATTCCATTGTAGAGGCTATTCATCCATGTTAGCATGTGCTCACGAGATTTACTGAAGATTTTAATTTACAGAGTTTCAGAGTTCCAGTCATTGCAATTAACTGGGGTTGAAAAATAGCTATGGTCTCATATGGATGGCAAACAAAGAAATGCAAATATACTATTTTCACTTTACTTACCATTGAGACCACAATTTGGACAGCTTAAAGGTCAGCATCTGATTTATATCAAAAGTAGCTTAGAATCGAAGCTGGGTATGCTTCATAATAAGCATAGGTTTAAGAGATATAAATTAAAATGTTTACCATTTCAATTAGATTGAACTACAATGGACAGATTGACCATCCAAAACCCTCTGCCCAGTCATATAACAATGCCAACAACAGTGACCACGTCTGGATTCTTTATATGTTGAATGAAAAAACATGTATTAGCTTAAACACTTAAATTCATCCCGAAACTCTATTCGGAGCACCAACCTGTTTGTACCAATCTCCTCAAAAGCATGTTATTCTCATCATCCCCACTATCTTCCTCCCCTAGAATATTACCAAAGAGAGTATTGCATTATGGTCTCTTCCAGCAGCCTTAAAGCCTGAAAATTTTGTTTATTGATTATAACCATATATAAGTTTTACAGCTCTATGAACAAGGCCAGCACCCGAACATCTGTTCGATGAAAATATCCCAATTGTGCAGATAGAGTAAGCTTTTCCTTCCATTTAGGCTTTAGAATAATAGTTAACCCACAGGCAAAACAAAAGAAGTCATCATTCCCCCTCAAGATATCCAACTGCCACAATGCTCTCTAATTCTAAACAAACCTTGAACTAAGATCCCCACTCAAACTCTTTAAAGATGGACTATTAACAATCGCATCCTACTTTTAAGTTACAATGTCAACTGAATATTCTTTCCTTTTTCAGAGTAGGTAGTCATATATTATTAGTTTAACATAATATTATAAAAAATATATACTTGAATCTGGATTATTAATTTGATTAGTTTTATTTTTTTATTATTAGCAAACATTTTTTTTATAGGAGTTATGAACTAGACAGATGTACCTTTGAAAGGACCCAAACCATTGTAAAATCATAGATCAACAAATCATGAGACATAAAATAAAATAATCAAACAACAAAGTTGATGATTTTACGAAGCTACAACAAAGACAACCACCTTCACCAAAGGACCAGAAAGGACAGGCATACCTTTGAAAGGACCCAAACCATTGTATAATCATAGATCAACAAATCATGAGACGTAAAATGAAATAATCAAACAACAAAGTTGATGATTACAAAGCTACAACAAAGACAACCACCTTCACCAAAGGACCAGAAAGGACAAGCATACCTTTGAAAGGACCCAAACCATTGTATAGTCATAGATAAACAAATCATGAGACATAAAATGAAATAATCAAACAACAAAGTTCATGATTACAAAGCTACAACACAGACAACCACCTTCACCAAAGGACTAGAGAGGACTTAGAAAGTTCCTAGCCCAAATCTAGCTCCCTTTGCTCCCTAGGAGCACAAAGACATTATGCGAATTCAAATCAGAAGAATTTTCTTCCTCCTTTGAACAATAGTACAAGAAATCCCTTCCCTTCCATCAGCAATGCTAGTATCTCAATAAAGAGGAGCCACAAATTGTCCTTTCTCCAAAGACATTGAATAGACAAGAGAAAATTTGGAAGGACAAAGCAAATAGGGTTCAATTGCACTGGCACTACAAGATTTGAAGGCGACAAGTCAAGAGCCACATCTATCACAGGAACACGAGAAGCCACCACATGAGAGGCAAGCTCAGTATCCTTAGAAGGAATATCCAAACCAAGTGAAAGGTTTGCATCAAGGGCATCAGTAGTGAAATAGTGTGAGGGAAGATCCGACCACCAAGAAGCTGAAATATTTGTGTTACCTTTGGGGCAAAAGCAATCTGATGTGAAGTTACTAATAGCAAAACATATACAAACAATAGAAAGGAAGGCCTTTGTAGTCAACGTGTTGAACCCATAGTCAATCCCTTGCTTGGGAGACAATATTTGCTACAACAACCTTAGAAATGTCAAAATCCATCAAAATGTGAGCATAAATTGTCTGACAGAAATTTATAGTTACCAAATTAATCACTACAAATTACCCCAAAGCATTTTCCATAGCTTTAGAGCAAGATTCTTACCAAAATTGAAGTGGGAGATTGGGTAACCAAACCAACACAGGCTGAATAGTGAGCAGTAGTGAGAGGCTCAGCTGACAGGTTAAAAAAGGGGACCCAAAACTCAACACGAGATAGTGCTAAACCCACATCCAAAGCCCCCCTCCCCCAATCAAAAACAATATCCCCATTGTCAGCTGTGTCAAAACAACAATAAATAAAGCCTCCTCGCACCGGTAAATCTCAATATTGCTAATCATAAGGGGGCACCAGATTTTGGAGAGCCAACCATGAGTATCTAGGAGGCTAGGCCAAAGCCAGTTGAAGCAGCACATCAAGCCCCTAGCAGAGCAAAATAATCCTCACTTTCCAGTACTTTCCAAAAACAATCACCAACGAAGATTGACTTGTTTTTATCATAGATTATTATTAATTGATTTTTAACTCTCCCTGACACTGTCGCATAAAGATGTTAAATTGAAAAGTGTTTTTTCTGATTTCTAACAAATCTAATTTAAACATAATAATTTGAATAAAGTGGATCAAAGTCAGTCTACCCTACTCCTAACTTAAATCTTTCATAAATAATATTTTTATATGATGCAAGTTAATTACAGACTTGTAGGAGTGTCCTGTTTGTCTACAACTTGTGTTGTCCACTCCATATCTGTTCTGTGTGCATGGGTTGGAACCCTTTCAAAATCCTTCTTTTCTCAATATATAAAAAATTACTTATAGACTAGATCTTCAAGATGTTTGCTTGGAAAAGCTCTACTCTCCAACAAGTTATTATTTACATTTTCAACAGAAATTCCTAAAAAGCCTTTCGAACATTATTATCATAGGAGGTGCCCAAAGGTGCATCTCAACTATTACAAATGCTCAGCATACTCTCTTCCATCTACAAGCATCTATTTATATACTTTTTAGGCCATGATAGTTTCATCGTGTGGCAAATTTTCACTTCTCACTACCCTGTCATTGTAGTTAGTGGAAACTACCCAAAAAGTATCTGAAAACCAACTCTATTTATTGACACACTTGAAAAAATAAGTAAAATGCTCGTTTTTACTATCATGCTCTTTCATTAAAGGAATTAAATCCTACTAAAGGTTTTTTGGCTCAAGAATTTGCAATAGAAACTAATAAGTTACTTGTTTATTATCAGTAAAACACCACAGTTACAAGGCTATGTGTGAGCATCCACTATTTGCTAACCTTTTATAAAGGCAAAACTGAACTACAATTTGAAATTGAATTATTCTGTGATGTGAAGGAAATTGCAAGACGTGTAATTCTGACTTCAAATATTTTTGGCACCCTAGGTCTTACAGGAATTTATGCAGAAATTGCTTTGAACATCTACCGATGATACATATCACCCAATGTTTACACAAAACAAATATTACTTTGTTGATAAGAATTGTAAGTGAAGAAAGGTTCACAAAGCAGTTTCTATACAGCAAAAAACTTCCAATTGATTACCTTCTCCCCTCAAAGCCGCCCTTCAGCTGAGACAAATATCATGAGAGCTTGCAAGACTGTACAATAATTTTGCAGATTGACTTCCCTCCCCCCATCTGACAATTGAATTCGTCACAACAATTCTTAGGTTATTACTAAATGCCGATTGTTCAGTGCTACTAGGTGGATGCTCCAGTAAACACACATTATTGAGTGGTATTATGCAATTTACAAGTGCCCAATCTATTGTCTATTTCTAATCTCTTTCTTAATGCAAATTATCGAGATGCCACAATGGATTCTCTAATAAACACACATAGCTGAGAGGTGTTGATTATTTCCGTTCTCTTTCTTAATGCAAATTTTCGAACCCACATAAATTGTCAACTTGATATTCTGTTCTTTCCCAAAATAATATGAATGCCAAAAAAAAGACCTCTGTGTCCACTCCCAACTCTATGATATAGCAGAATGGTATAGTTCTTATGAGGATGAAAGAATGCCAAAAAAACACTTCTATGTCCGCTCCCAACTCTATGATATAGCAGAACGGTAAAGTTCTTATCAGGAAATGAAATTTCAACTGATATAGCAGAACAGCAGACTTCTTCCTTCAGAATATGGATACTTAACAAAAAGACCAAAAATCAATCTTTGATAACCTGCTCATTTTCATCATTGTAGTGTTTATATGAATGTAGGTATGCTTGAATGGTATTAAGATGGTGAGGTATGCAGGCACACAACTCACTAAATTCAAATATTTTTCCAAAGCTCTTGTTTCCACTAGATATCACTTATTGCATGTGTTCCCAATCTAGGGTACTCAGACAATATATTAGAAAATTATTTAGTTTAGTTCTGTCAGTAAACCAGCTGTAAAACCACAAATCAGCGTTTCTTACCATCACCAAAGGAGACCCTCTCATAATTGTTCAAAACTTCGAATAATTGCATATTTCATGGACACAGAAAATACAGCCAAGCGATCCAAAATCCTAGAATGCCTTTTAACGTTTATCATCAAATCAGCAAAGTGTAATCTTGATGGCTACTTATTCTAGTTTTAGAATTCCATTCATAAAAATGTCAAAGCAAAATAAAAAGTCACAAAAATGAAAAATGGAGGGTGGCTATGAAGAGCTTGTTTTGCAGGGCTGAATGATTAAAACTATTTAGTCATTGGCAATCAGGTTAAGTGAAAAAGCATCATGCCATAATCCATTTGTCCGTTACTCAAATATTTGTATAATCTTCTATCTGTCAAAAACTAAGAAATCTGAAAACAAAGTCATCAGCTCACTAATATCGCTAGGAATATGAACATGCATTTGTGGCCAAGGACAGTCATTTAACAAACACCCATGCTGTAAGAAACGAAAGAATGTGATCAACTCATGTCATAACCCAAAGAAGCTGCTTCCTTAAGGAAAATAAAAAAGTACCTCACTATCCGTTGCTTCATCAATTGCCATGAAGATGATCTTTGGAATTGCACACAACTGGAATGCAGTTCTCTCTTGGGTTGTTTTCAGTCTTTCTTTACCGATTTTCTCATTATCTTTCTAAATTGGCTCCAGTTGTCTGCATGTGGTCGTCGGCCCCCATGTCTGTTACTCTTTTTAATTTCAGTAAGGGTTCCTATGGATTTGGTGGGACTGGTCACCGGCACCATAAAAGTGGAAGAAGACAACAAAGAGCTTGTTTAAAATATTTAGTCATTGGCAAGCACTTCAAAATAGAATATCACCATGCTCTAATTCATATCTACTCAAATCTATGAAAAATCTTTGGCCCCCATGCCTGTTACACTTTATAATTTTAGTTAAGGGTTCCTATGGATTTTGTGGGACTGGTCATTGGCCCCATAAAAGTGAAGACAATGAAGGGCTTGTTTAAAATATTTAGTCATTGGCAAGCAGGTTAAAATAAA
This sequence comes from Sequoiadendron giganteum, assembly GCA_007115665.2. Classification (NCBI taxonomy): domain Eukaryota; kingdom Viridiplantae; phylum Streptophyta; class Pinopsida; order Cupressales; family Cupressaceae; genus Sequoiadendron; species Sequoiadendron giganteum. The sequence continues at coordinate 340,237,096 of CM021102.1, read as the reverse complement.
AAAGCGCCATTCTAATTCATATCTCCATTACTAAAATCTTGAGTAATCTTCTGACCATATCTCAAAAAATAAGAAATTTGAGAACAGAGTCTCAGCTCACTAATACTGCTATGAACTGGAACATGCATTTGTGGCCAATGATATTCATTTAACAAACACCTGTATATTAAGAAATAAAAAATGTGATCAACTCATGTAATAAACCCCGAAGCTTCTTCCCTTAGAAAAAGTACCTCAGTATCCATTGCTTCATCCCATCAATTATCCTGAAGATGCAGAATGAAGTTCTTTCATGGTTTAATTTCATGGTCTTTCTTTAATGGTTTTCTTGTTACCTTTCTAAATTGGCTTCAGTCATCTGCATGTGGTCGTTTGCCTCCATGCCCGATACACTCTTTAATTTCAGTCAAGGGTTCCTATGCATTTGGTGGGACCAGTCACCGGCCTCATGTGACATGAACAATCTCAATTGGAATGTTAAGACATTATCTGTTGAATATTATATTCTTTAGTACTTATATACTAAGACTAGACCTTTTAAGAAAGCTCTCCCAGATCCCATAGACTATCATATGGAAATTCTCTTATCATAACTATGTCTGGTCTAATATTAACTGTGGAAGTCATAAGGTTAAGGATATTAAACTCAGGATCTGGAGCTCATAGATGTCTCTCATCAGCCAGTTCTGTATGAAAGAAATGTCCCCTTTTTATAATTTCAGTTATTTTCTGAATTATTTTGTATTTTGTTGAAATTTTGCAAAATAATAGGAAACTGGAAACCAAGATCAATGTTAATTACAAATACCAACTGCTGGTAATGGATAATTCAGACAAATAACAGCATTTGCAAACCCTGGGTAGATATTTAATATCCAGATCTGAATTGTAATGAATGCAACAAGCAAATGATCACACCAAATGCCAATTTGCAACCCTAGAAAACCTAGTTCTATTTATTGCAGCAATCTGGAAATTTACAACTCTGATAAATTGACTGAAAACATCTCTAGCATTTAGTCTTACAATTTAAAATCACACACTAGGAGGCGATACAGCTGAACGGCAGGCAGATCTGATAGGAAGAGCCGAAAAACCTGAGTTTGTGGTGGCAGATATTATTAAGTTGCCCTTAAAATTAAAGATTATTGGGCCCAAATTAAATAATATTATTAATTATCTTAATTCGAAAAAAACGGGACATGACACTGCACACTTTACCTCTCTTTTAAGATAGATATATCTTTCTTACAAAAAACGCAATGTCAAAAGATTGTTCCAATTGCTTCTTGCTAATCCCCATGCGGCCTGCTTAAGTGTTTTTTCTGCTTAAAAATAATTATAAGAAGAAAAAATAAATATTTGTGGAACCACCGGTTCCACAAATAGCCAAAATAAGCAGCCACATGGGGACCTGCCTAAAGCAAATACGTGTTACTTAAAATAACAAATGCAAGATCTTACAACTAAAAAGAAGCCATTAGGTAATATTTTCTGGGTAATTTGCACCATTATGATCAAATTTCCATAATTCCCTGCTGTAAAAATAATCAAAGTCAACTAACATAAACTGGGTAATTTGCACCATTATGATCAGATTTCCATAATTCCCTGCTGTAAAAATAATCAAAGTCAACTAACATAATCTGGGCAATTTGCACCATTATGATCAGATTTCCATAATTCCCTGCTGTAAAAATAATCAAAGTCAACTAACATGAAGCCATTAAGTAAATTATCTGGGTAATTTGCACCCTTATGATCAGATTTCCATAATTCCCTGCTGTAAAAATAATCAAAGTCAACTAACATGAAGCCATTAAGTAAATTATCTGGGTAATTTGCACCCTTATGATCAAATTTCCATAATTCCCTGCTGTAAAAATAATGAAAGTCTTTCATGAGAAAATTTCTCAACACTTCTATGATTTTTGTAAATCTCATGAAATTTTGAAGATTGCTAGAGCCCACATTATATACATTTGACTAAACCACATGTTTAGCTTTTGCCCTTTCAATGTTTTTTGTCTAAGAGGCTGTCGATCTCCTAACTGTTATCCTTCAAGTTTGAAATGCTCATTGCTAATTGTCTGTACAAATCAATGGATCAAACCTTTCCTTCCTAGCTTGACAGAAGAGCTCCTTGATATCCGTCTTAGTATCCAACATGACTAAGAAAACTGAAATGCATAAACACACAAGCCAACAGAAATAAGTCAATTTAAGATATAGAAACATTTTTAGAACTTTACAAGCAACATTTGAATTTCAATTTACCTAAATGATCTCATCAAGTGTTGTGGCAATACAGTATATAAATATAGTAGAAAGTGTTAGCCACATAACCTGATGATCAGCTGACCAGTCAAGAAGACTCATTTCTATCTATTATGAGAGAATTCTGAGGGAAAATATGAGTTCTCTTTCATACAGAAAAAAATAACCATAGCGTGAGAAGTCTCCAATAAGATCTTGAATCTTTCTATCACTGTCAAGGGCTAAGACCAAATTCGGATCATTGAATGAACAACAATCCATTGGGGACAAGCTTGATTGGCCAAACTTATGTATTTTGAAATCTCTAATGCAGCAGGAATGGGAAACAGGTACTTGGAAGAATAGGGAATGCCAGTACCAGAAGAGGCAGCAGCTAAGTCAGGAAACAGCAGAAAATTTGGGGTGGACTTCTTAAGTGAGATTAAAAAATGGCATAACACTTCCATAACTAGAGATGAAAGTAATGGAAACATCCAGAAATTGTAGAAACGGTTTTGAAAATTTGGAAATGTTTTGAAAAGCTTAGATCCAGATCTTAGAAACTTCCAGAAAGTTTAAGAAAATGACTAAAAACTGCCAGAAGTTTTTCTGAATAATTCCTATCCCCCTTTACAGAATAGGGGAATGTTTAAGAACGTGTAAGCAGTTTTCAAGCCTACTGAACAACATACAGCTTCCAGGATAGAGGGTGTGAAGTCAGAGGCTGCAAACATCCAAATCAGTTTACACAAACAAGGGAGTGGAAGTTCAAAGATCCATAAAGACATTTATGCCATAAAATTTGTACAACTCATAGAACAAATGGAAAGCCTCAGCTACCACGAAAGTTTTTACTTTTTCTGTTCAGACTTTAAGTTGAATATCAGGAAAATAAAAGCTCTACAAATTTTGGTCGGAGAAAGCAACCCATCAAAGATGTTGACGAGGGAGCCACGGCACATTGTGAGTTGATTATCTAAACCACAATACCCATAAAAACAGAATCCTTGTCAATATGATATCACAGAGTTTACCTTAAAAAAAACACAATCCTCATTTGCAAAAACTGGAAAAAGAAAACAACACACAAAAAAGAAAGTCTCATTTCAAAAGCACTAATCTTCGATTACTCATTCAGCTATCTTTTCTGAAAGGCTGAATTGTACAGTATAATTTAAAAGTTCCTTACATCCCAATCCCATAAGAGATTAACAATTTTCAAACACAAATAGAAGAATCTCAGTGTCAAACAGAAAACAGAAAATTTCTTTGATAAAATAGGAGTTCAGGAAACAAATAAAAACATAAACCATCCCAAAACCTTCTAATCATCAAAACACAGACAATAAGTATCAGAATAATAATACAGCCAAATACCCAATTCATTTCCTGAGAACGTTTTATCAAAGGGCCAAGTGCCTTGTTCAATCTAAAACAATCAATACAAGCTTCCTGTCTAATTTGAAATACTAATCATTAAAGATTTTTCTCCCTAGAAGAACAGAACAGTTTATCTAACCTACCACAAAGCACGAACTGCAGCATGTTTGCACAAGTAATGGAAAAAAATATTGGTTCCATGAAGAAACACCACCACCCCTGTGCAACCCAGTAAAAATAACTCCAACATCTTCCTTTGCTGGTAAATAACTGCAATGAAGCTCTGCACAATACACACAATTCAGTAGTTACAACAGCATCTACCTACTGTTCTATATATGGAAAAAGATAGTTGATAGCCACCCATACCTGTATCTTTCGGTGGGTCAGTCTTCTTTTGTCCGACTCATCCACGTTCATCCGGAATATTATAATACGGCCAAATAGAGCATAGAATGTGACCTAACGGGATAAAGATGAGCCCTACCAATGTCGTCACGGTGGTTATCATTATTACTAGGATTGATAATAGGTTTATATTTCTCCGTTTTATAGTTTACGTAGATATTCGCGCCTAATATTACCTGGTGAAGGTTTTAGGGGGTGGTCTTTTTCATAGACTTAAAAGGACTTTGGCCATAAACTATTTTTTAAGAGTGTCTTAGTAGTTTATTAATAAATATTAGTTTTTATTTTTAAATGAAAAGGATCACACTTCACACTTGAAATTTAATAGTGGATGCAAACTTCGTAAGATTCACAATTTTAACATTATAAGGGTGAAAAGTGTATTTTTTATAATGTTTATTATAATTTTAAATTTGTCTTGATTATTTGTTTTCGGTATAATAATTTAGTATTTAAATAATATATTTTTTATGTAAAAGTTAGTATGTAGTATGTATTTGATATGATTTTGAATCTTTCGAAATCAATATTAGATTTTGTTTTTTAAGTTCTCGTTTAAAATCATAAATGCAACTTTAAACCTAGTTTAGGATTGTATATGTAGTGTTGATTCTCAAATTCTAAAATCAAAATTTAAAATGGGGCTAAGTTGACTTGCCTCTAATTAGTAGATCAAATTTACACTCTAAGGCATTGTATAAAAGAACAAATCCCTAGTTCATTACAATCATCCTCTCATTAGTTGATCATTGATAGTGAGGAGCATAGATCAACATGCACAATCATAAGGATAGACTTAAGCATTTGCATTTTTTTTGTATGTCTATGAATTTATTCTAAATTAATGAATTGATCAAGGGGCTTGACTAATGTGTGAAACGTAGCGAAAGGGAACCTTTGAGTTTTCACCTTAAGGTTTGACACCTTTACCTAATTTCATATATGTTGTGAGGGGAGTTGATGGAATGGATTGGAAATGCAAAGATGGAATGGGGTTTTGATGGATTTGGGCAAGGCATGATATTGACTTACAACCTAATAGATGAGTCAACCAACCCTTAACCAAATATGGAAATGTCCTAATGATGAAATGTAATGATCTAATTATCCTAATAATGCAAATTAGTGTTCTAATGCAAATACAACAAATCTGAGAAGTCACAAAGGAAATCAAACATCAAAAACAGAAAGGGGAGGACATTGTGCACCTATGGTACAAACTTCAACTTGATTTATTGAGACGTTTCCTCCAAGGGTGCCACTATCCTAGTATGAATTTTTCATTTTTATTTTCATAGTCCTCTGATGTCGGATCCACACTTTCGCTTCCCGCTTGCAAACTTGTCGGATCACTATTGGATATTTCTATAATTGTATTTTTGTGAGTTGGCAAGGCCCAGGGTTTCAAATGCAACAATGAATAAATTGTCTTCAAGCTCCCTTCAATCTTCTTCAAATTTGAGATCTGCACATTCACAAAAAGAGAAAATGTTGTGCCATTTAGGGGCTTATATTGGTCAAACCCTGTGCTGGTGTTTCCACTTCCACAATGGCAATGTCAATGATAAATGGATAAATGAAAGGAAGGAATGAGGAAATCACAAAGTGTTGCAGTTCACCACCCTTCAATGGCTTCCTTGAAGAACTAAAACCATGCACATCACCTCAAGGTATTGATCTTGCTTGCTTGATTTTCTTGAATGCTTGAATTGCTTTGGAGACCTACAAAAGGAGTTAGCCTTCACAAAACAATGATAACATAACAACATGAACTCACATACACTTTGACATGATGTTTGGATCTTGAATTGCTACAATAAATCCCTGATGGTTGCTCTAAATTGTTGAATAATGCTCTTGATAATTTCTTAATCATAAATTCTCCTTAATGCTTTCTAGATCATTTAAAATGACACAAAAAACTAGGTATTTATATGCTATTATTATAATTTCCCAAAAAATAAATCCCGTTAGCCAACTTTAGATATTTATATTTTAAAATAATTAAAATGCCAACATCGACATATTTGAATTTGGAGCCAAAATAGGGGGACACAGGTGCCCTAGGCGCTAGTGTCCTAACCCTATTTTCAGAAAATTTAAGTGTTAGGGACAAAGTATTAAATGAGAGCATTTGTTTTGTGCTTACAAATTGTCAGAAAATATTTAAAATAAGTTGTGGAATGCATAATTTAGGAAATCAGGTGCTTAATTAGGTCCAATAACTTAAAGGGGAGCAAAACATAATGTGAGATTGTCAAGGGTGACAATTTATGATGCTACATTTAGCCCCCACTTTAGTGAGAGTGTGAACTTACACTCAGACTCACACTAAAGTAGAAAAATATATGTCAAGAGAGGTCCACATGTACAAATGTTGAAGAAATAGGATAACTAAAGATTAAGGAGGAGTGCACAAGCCCCTGGGATCTAAGATCCCATGCCAAATGAACATAAGCACAAAGGAACATACACATATAATATGCAGTGAGACAACATACACATTTACATACAATGTCAAAATGAAATGCAAAAGGAGGGTATAGATAATCACAAGCTAGCAAGCTATGTTATGTGAGGATCCACACCAAAAGCATTTATTACTCACACGATAGCAAAGTTCAATATTTTCTAGGTGAATCATAAACAGGAAGGCAACATGGGCTACTAAAGTCTGATATTCACTAGGCAATCCCCTAAGACAAGGCAAAATGAGAAACACACTAGGTCTAGAGTGAGGATCACTTTTCATTAGATGTGTACCCATAACTAAACCAAGAGTTATACTCCCTAATAACTCCGCTAAGGTGCCACAAAATGATAAAAAAATAATGCTAACACCACTCTAAGTTCAATGCCTATGAACAAAGTGAAGCAAAAATAATGCTAATGTCAACATACCACTAAGCCCAACACTTGTGAATAAAGTGACATAAAATAATGCCAATGTATGCCCCCACTTTAAAGATTGCAAAATATGATGTTGTGAGAAATTACTTTAAAGTAGAAAAGTGATAAATGTCATGCAATAAAAGATCACAAGAGCTTATCTGGAAATCCTTATGCCAACGATATGTTTCCAAATAAATCTATATCATGAGAAGGGGTTTCCCTCCAAATGAAATGCGATAAACAACATCAAGATGAACACATAAGGGATCCACGGATCCGAGGTTAGTATACATCTTTGCTACAGTGATATTGTGATTGTAATCATAGTATAGGCTAAATACACTAGATCCACATAGATTCAAGTCATATTTAACCCCATAAGCTACAATCCCAATGAGATGTTCAAAAGCTTCAAAAACCAAGAAACCATTAAACTAAGCATGAAATAAACATGAAAGCGTAAAAGAAACCTAATCTAGAACTCCAAACCTTATCCCATGGGGGAGTGATCAGTGTCGTATTGATATGGAATAATGACCCTTTCCCAATCCCTTGGATAAAATGAGCAATTAACTGAACTCTATTGTTGAAAACTAAGCTAGAATTTATTGATAAAACGATGCTATGGGTGGATGAAAAGGATGAAATAGCTTGATAATGGTGCAAGTATGAATAGAGATAGTATTCAAACGGGCAACACAACTTTTCTTCAGATGGAAGTGGATCCCTTTCTCTCCAAATGGTGAGGTATTTATAGGAGAGAAAATGAAGAATCAAGGGTCAAGATGAAAAAGAGCCATCAATGGTCAAGATGGAATCAAGGGTGAATACATGGATCAAGGATTCTCATCAATGGATGAGAATCAAAGATCACATGGATCAAAAAAACCATCAAGGGTTCACAATGATTCAAACAAACACACTTTCTAACAACTTTGAAAGTTTGTTAGGAAAGAATATTCTATTTTTGGAGCCAAATAGAAGAATGTTCCTTTGGAATATTCCCTATGCAAGTGGATGGGTGAGGGAAATTAGTAACTATTTAATTAATACAAAATTTTAATTGTGCAAGGTGAGGAAAATGGAGATTATCATTAAATAATTGATTTATTTAATGAAAAGGGGATGTAATGACATTTAATTCAATAATATAGGATTATTCAATTAAATGAGAGGTCTTAGGGGGTTTAAATTAAATATTTGGTATTATTTAATTAAACAAGATGAGAGATGAAGATGACAGGGGGTGAATTAACCTAATTAAATCAATTAGATTAACAAATGAAAATGATGAATGTTTAATTAAATAACTAGGCTTATTTAACCAAACAGGAAAAAAGAAGATGAATTTCAAGACAAAATGATGTTAGTGACCAAATTCAAGTGTGTAATACCATTCATGACAATTTTAAGAGTATATATTTTACCCCTCTTTGAAGTGAGGTACCTATTGTACATTAGTTCAAAGACTGACGCTTTTTGGATTTAAACTGCTACTTAGATCAAAAAATTAAAAATTCGTATTTTTTTGGATGCCCCACTATTGTCCCAGTGAAAGAAATTAAGCTAACTAGTACCCTGCCCCCTCGAGAGATTGGGCAGAAATTTTAAATTCGTAGGTTGATATCGACACAAAGATTGAACATATGTTCAACTTAAAGAAGACGAAAGATACTTCTTTAGAAAGATCAGATACTTGGTGTAGACAGATTTTATGATGTATAGAAAATCATTGGCCATGGATAGCCTCATTTATATTTTGATATATCACACATATTCGACACTTTGATAGAATTTTTAGTAAAGATAGAAGAATAAGATGGATGGATTAACCATTGATTTTGAGATTGATTCAGAAGTCCAACAAGTCCATAATCCTTCAAGACTTTATTAGATATGATGATGAGAGTGATGATATGCTTGTTCTAGGGATTGTGATACTTGGGCCCTTCATTCCTTATTTTTGATATAACACATAGACACAATGCATCAAGGTTTTGATAACCAGGATGACGTTGTATCTAGTGTGATGGAATTTGACTCTGCAAACAGATAGAACAATCCTTGCTCACAACTTGACATACAAAAACCTCATTGGAATGTAGTTTAGAAGTTTAGAAAATTTTGGACTAAAGTATACATGCAATAGCCAACAATCTATTCGAAAATGACCTCCCTACACACAACTAAGCAAGTATTCACAAAGATTATTTTACAAGAATATCCCACAAGCACAACAAACATTTAAGGTAATGATCAATGCTCCATTCCTTTCTCTCTAAATCATTTTTATAGACATCATTGAAAGGTTCTTGGAATAGGTCAACAAGATAAATCATAAGACAAGATCAAAATGAACAAACAATCAACGTTATTTATATCTCTTGCCTAAGGTGTAATGTGTTTTGAGGATAAATATACAAAATGATTGCTAATGATAATGCCCATTGTATTAAGGATGCATCCTAGGACATGTTAGTGGATGGTGGCAAGTTGATAGGTTATTTGAAAGGTTGTTGATATAAGGTTTGATTGACATGTTTGATAATGATCAAGATTTTTATTTTTTGCGTTGCGTTTAAAGGTTCTACTTTTGCTTATTGTTGTACTTGTTTTCTGTTTGTTTTACCAAAGGTTGAAGCTGACGATTGATTTATTATGGATGGAAGCTTATTGTGAGTGAAAGTTAAATGGGATGGGTGGTTTTGGAATTTTTAGAATATTTCAATGTTTTTGGTATTTTGCAATGTTTTTGAGGCTGTTTTTGGTCTTTTTTGAATTTTTATGTGAATGCTTTTGGGTTTTCATATTTTCAAATGTTTTTGTGTTTTCTAAGTTTTCAAATATTTTTGTGTTTTCTAAATTTTGACCAAGATGTAAAACTAACTGACCTAAGGCCTTGGGGGCTTATCAAAGATTAGCATTGCCTACGTTACACACGTAGATACCATGTAGTTTGATTGACGTTTACCAGTTATTGATGAGATATGAACACTTGATGGATTGTCAGTTTATTATGATAGACTCCTAAAGGACTAACCTAGGGTGTCTCGAGGGCACATCTATGATGGCCTTGACTATGTTCAAGCTTAGAGACTTTTAGTTTGACATGGTTACATTTTTTATTTTGATTTTATGACTTTTTAACCTATTTAGGGATTTTGATGTGTTTTGGATGTTTTTGGATTTTGAATTTACAATTTTTCGAATGTGTTTTGGATTTTGCAATTTTTTTTGGATTTTAATGAGGTTTTCAAATGTTTTGGGATTTTTTTGATGATATTTTGAGGTAAATGGTACCTAGATCATGATGTCGATGTCACACTGTGAGATATAAGACAAGGATCAAGAGTTATTTGAAAAGAAGAGTGCAATAGCATTCCCTCAGTGTCTAGCAATGTTTCATAGATGAATGGACAAACGAAGATAGGTAGTGTATATGTAAAGAGTTCAACAAAGTTTTCTCATACTAGATATGGGCTATGAGACTTCATGAGATAGAATGGTAAAGAGCCCATCAAGAGTTTTTCATGAGTCTAGAGTTGAAGTATACACTGAATCTTTGTCAAGATCAAGATAAATTGGAATATTTGGATAAAGCTGGATTGGATGGATGGAGGGAACATTGGATTGATCATGACAAGGATGAGATACTTCTATATGAGAAGGATCATATAGACACTCAATTCTACTCATGATACTTTTTTGCCAGGTTTTCATCATAGTACTTGCCCAAAGAGCCACTATAGTGGTTTTCACTGGAGGACGAATTTTATGTTTACTATTTTCTTGGTTTTTTGATTTTTTTAATTTTTTTTTAATTTTTACTATTTGGCTAATGTTATTATATTTTAAGATAACACTATATTGCATTGTATTAAACACAAGTTTTAAGTATACAAATAGGACATGTTTTAAATAAGTTTAAATGGAAAAAGACTCCTTGATGCATTGAACAAGACTCCTTGAAACCTTTTTCAAAATATTCTTTATGATTCTTAACCCCACTCGCCTACTCCTTCCATGTTGGATGCTAGTTCTTCTCTTTGACATAACCACCCCTTCATAATTACTTTCCTTTATCTTTTTGAAGGCAATCACTTAGCTATCCATAAGTGTTTATCCTTTGTGATTTGCTAGTTGTGCATATTCTCAATATCCTACCTTCTTTCCCTTTTCCATTGTCATAATACAGTTCCATAGAGACTGCCATATAGGATTCACAAAACTTAAATATTGTCATTGCAACAAGAGTGTATTCCTCTGTGCAAAGGATTTGTGGTCTTTACATTTAATGCACAAGGTTCTTATGCACATACCCCTGCACTATATGTTGTTGACTATCTTTGAGATTAGTATACTGCATACTAGCATTTTTCAAGGATATTGTCACTTTGGAAGGACAATCATTTGAAACATTTGACCATGGAAGTGCTAGTGCTAAAAAAGAAATGGTTTTTGGATTTTGGCACCTCAAGCCCTAATCTACTCACCTGAAAAGATCTCCCACTAGATAGATCTGCTACACAAAGCTTTAATGGTAAGTATTTATTTGCAATAAATCTTGTGTTAGTGTAGAATAATAGAGTAGATAGAGATAAGAAAATGACTTCAAAGGAATATAAATAGTAGTAAGTATACCTTGAACATCTTTTATTGCATTGTCAGCAGTAGGAGCTACAACTCTATTATTCTGCACTAACACAAGATTAATATTAGATAAATCCTTACCATTGAAGCCTTGTGTAGCAGATCTATCTAGTGGGAGATCTTTTCAGGTGAGTAGATTAGGGATAAAAGGTGCCAACATCCAAAAACCATTTCTTTTTTAACACTAGCACTTGCATCATAATTGAACTTGACTCTTTTTGTTGCCTTTAAAGATTATATTATTTATTTTCGAACATATCTTCCACCCAACCATACTTGGTGCCATATCCCAAAGAAATTGAAGAATATTGATTTTGATTGATAAATGTCATCTCCAAATGATCTTTAGAATGAATTACTAATAACCTAATTTAGATTGAAACTGTTAAAAAAACCAATTCCAAATGTCCATTGAGTAATCACGGTGAAAAATTAAGTGATTGTCTAGAGAAGCCTTTCCTTTTAAGGTGCTTTAAAGTGAGGATCATAGTGTGGCACATTCTCCACTAAAATCAAAGGGGATGAAGGAAAAAATCATCCACCACTAGATATTTAAAATTTAATCTCTAAGAAGATGGAGAGGTGATTGGTAGGAGTCTTTTTTTCATGCATTAGAGGGGTAATTATTTCATCCATTGAAGGAACTTGAGTGGGCTTTGTTGGAGCCAACTCATTTAACATCCCATTAGACAAAGTAGGTGATAAGGGAGCCTCAAAAGAGGGCTATAAGTTTGTCCAAGCTATCTAAGAGGGCTTTGAAGGGGTACTTGACTTCTTCAAATAATTTTAATAGACTAGTGATGGGGAAGAACATCTCTCCATCAATAAGCTTGGCTCGCAGATTTGCGCTTGAGGCTAGAATAATCAACAACCATGTGGCCTGATGTATAAAACTTGTGACAATGAAAATCAAGGCCCTCAGAATCCAAGGGTCGCTTCCATGAGCAATATCCTATGCTGTCAACATTATATTTGTTGGGAGATCATCTAAAATATTTAAATATCCAATTCAACTTGTAAGTAGGATAAAGTAGTATGGGAAAAAATAGAGGTTGCCACATTTATAGATATAAATCTCCATAGGTCATTACATATTGCTACAAATCAAGAATTCGGCCAAAACTAGAGAGGGAGATTTGCAAGTCAGACCCATATTGGCATATTATTAAAAGACTCAATCAAGGGACTGAAATTAGGAAACCAAGGCTTCATGAGGAATGTATGCTTACCCCAAAACTAGGTCCAGTCTTTAAAAATAGTCTCTACCCATGGTAGATTCAAATACTACAATAAAAACACCTTGCTAACAATGGAAAATTTATTTATTGCACTCCATAAATGGATGCTAATAACTTGACAACCATTTATGCATCTCAAGAATGTTGGCCATAATCAGTTGAAAATGACAGATTAGACTAGATCGATTTCAAAACTTCTTTCCCAAAAACTAGAGTAGGGGGAGTTGTAGAGCAATTAAGGGGCTTTATCCTTTCCTTAGTATTTTCCTTCAAGCCTTTATTAAATTTGCATCCTTAGAGCTTGTAGCTATTCCTCCTTGATTTACAACATAAGCAAAGGAATCCGAAGGAATATAAATAGTAGTAAGTATACCTTGAACATCTTTCACTGCATTTTTAGTAGTAGGAGCTACAAGTCTATTATTTTGCACTAATAGAAGATTAACAACAAATAAATCCTTACCATTGAAGCCTTGTGTAGAAATTATATCTAGTGGGAGATCTTTCCAGGTGAGTAGATTAGGTCTTGAGGTGCCAACATCCAAAAACCATTTCTTTTTTAACACTAGCACTTGCACTAGACAAAACTAGCACTTCAACGATATATGGTGATTGTGAAGGCATACTTGGCAACATTTGTTCAACGTGTCCCCCTAATATCTATGTAAATATTGTTACCTACCTTCATTTCCTTGTGACACAACAATGTGGAGAGATTTCAATGCCAACAAAGGATATTTATTTGGAGCAAACAAGCGTGCCCTCTATTCTTCAGGTTCTTGCTTGCAACATGGTCAAACTGAAAGCCCTAAATTTTATTATGAAGGATGTTAGAATAAATTAATTCAAGATTTATCAGTATAGACCACTGCTGACATAGTAGTCTACAACTTCTTAATACCACTCACCTCACCATCCATCATAACTATATCATAACTATTTCAATCAATTGTTGTGCTATGTAGACTATAAATTAATGATGTATTTTTCTTATAAAATGAATACATTCATCAAGAAATATGTGTGCTCCAATTCACAACCATGAGATATGTGTTTGGTGTTATTCATTTGAGAATGAAATATAGATTTTTGTCATGGTAATGGATCACATAGTCTCGTCCAAAATTCCAATGGAAGATTTCCTGTTACAGTTTTTCCAGAAGGATTCTTTTTATTTGCAATGGATTGTGGAAGCTTCAATAATACTAATATATTAACACCAAATTTCTTGGAAGATGGCTAAGTTTTGTTCTTTCATGGGAGATGTATGGTAGATCCAACCATCCCCTGATATCTTTGCCTAATTATTCTCTAGACCTTGCAGGGAGTTCAAACGATTCGGATAATAAAATCCTTCACAAAAACTTCTACACAAAATTCAATAATGAAGAATTTATGCACAAATCCTCTTTTGAATGATGCACAAAGCCTCCACCAAAAAATTGCATGGTTTTTTGTTGGGCCTTGCGGTCATGCGGGTAATATCACATTTCTTTTAGGCATTTTTTGAAACAATTCGCTTGCCTTGTCTATGCTTACACATTTTCATGTATATCTAGTAGGGCACTTGTAACTACAACATATGACAAAAAACCTTTGCTGTTATGCTTTGATGGATGTCCCTTCATTATTACTGGATATCTAATGTAGTGCACATTATTATAGTGCAAGCCTATTTTTCAAATTGTTTCATTTAGCATCACCAATATTCTCCACAAGAACATTTTCCCTATTTAAAATGATGATGACATATTCCTTTAAGCTATAGGAGTTTCTTTGAAATGATATCTATTCTAGTCCAATTCTAATGTTTTACAACTTGCATTTATTTTTTTAGATCCTTGGTTTGGATATTTGTTTAGACATCAAGATTGGTAATACCATGCTATGAGGAATTTTAGAAGGGAAAAGAAAAAGGGCAACAACTGGTAATGGGTGTGATTTTGCCTCTCAATTAGTCTTTTAGAACTCATTTCATAGTTTGTTAGTATCTCAAATTCTTTAGATCATCCATAACATGTCTAGGGGAAATGATTGTATCTCCAATGAAAAATCTCTTCATGGATGATATATCAAGTGGCTTAGATAGTTCCACTACATTTTAGATTTTGAAGTGCCTTCAACAATTTTCCCACATTATGAAGGAAACTATATTGATTTCACTCCTCCAACCAACACATGAGACATTTAATCTCTTTGACGATATCATCTTAATGTCAAAAGGGAAGATAGTGTACCATGGGCCCTATGATCATGCACTAGAGTTCTTTGAGAACTGTGGCTTCAAGTGCCCTGAATGCAAGAACACTACAAATTTTCTCCAAGAGGTAAATATATATCCATCTGCATGTTATTTTCATGATTTTGACATCATACCAGTTATCTAAATCTATTTGTATGAAAGTATAGGTTACCTCTCGAAAGGATCAAGAATAGTATTGGTACAATTGGGAAAAGTCACATGTATACTTTATAGTAGAGAAACTTTCTCATAGATTCAAGAAATTTCATGTTTGGCATGGGCTATCAAAATAACTATTGAAACCTTATGATAAGTCCAAAAGCCACAAGGATGCTTTGTCTTTTAGCAAATACTCATGTAGGAAATGGGAGTTGTTCAAGAAATGTTTTGACCAAGAATGGCTACTTATGAAGCGAAACTCATTTATTTATATATTCAAGGCAACATAAGTAGGTTCTCTACTCTTGATCTTCTAGCTTATAGCCAAGGCAACCACTTTCAAAAAGAGTGTTTTATGCCCTAGAGATATGAAAATGAGTTTGAAGATGCATCTATCATATATCATAAGTCATTCACAATATTTCAAAATATAGTCAAAATCTCAGAACCCAAATTTCATTATTTTGCAGTGCCATAAGACTTCAATTATTTATTTATAATGATTTAAGAGATTAGATTTTATAATTTTTATCACCTACTTTTAGGTTTTTTTAAAATAAAGAGTATTCTATAGTTTTATAAATCTTACCATTTAGACATGCTTTTACATGGTAGGTTATAATATGTTGAAAATAAGAGTGAATTTGATGAAATCCACTATATTTGGTAAGCTTGCATAGAGCCTGGATGAACAACTAATTCATTTCTGAATCAATGAGATTCTTGTAATGGAATTTATCACAATGACTGTCTTCCTTTGGACACACATGAAAGTTGACTTGGAGCATGGGAATCATTATCTGGGAGATTTTTTTTACTCACTCATCTTTCTGATGTTTAATGGTTTTACAAAGCTAGTCATGACATTGTCACGACTTCTGATATTTTTTAAATAAAGGGAACTTTTCTTTCTGATTATTTGTTTTCTCATATTGTTGCAGTGTGAGAATTTTGTTGAATCAAAACAATTTCTCTTACAAGGGGCCATGTTTTCTCATATTGTTGTAGTGTGAAAATAAGAACATACTTGAAGGTTCTTAACAACTCTAATAGTTGTACTAGGGTCCATGTTTAACAAACCAAATACAATTGCTAACTTTTCACTATGATGGTAGATAAATGATTCTTTTTTCTTCTATTCCACAACATTGAGTAAAAGTCTTGAATCTAGAAATACCCTACTGCCTTCATTTTCCAAAGCAATTTCTCCAATTTCACATAGCTCTCTCATGTTTGTGGATGTGATCTATCTCCTATATTTTTTAATTGATTTATCTTTCTGTCATGTTTGGACTTACTTTTGCAAACTTGCAATATACAATGCACTTTTATTCTTTCTGAATTGAGACTAATAGTAGTTTTGTTGGGTGTATTGAGGCATATCTTTATTCATGGCAAAAAATGCAACACCTTGTTTCTCATATCAGATGACACATTGCATATAAAGGAGGAAATATTGTAGGGTTATTGCTGATTGCATTGAAGGAGAGAGCTTCATATATGGGACATGATCAACACTCTCCTTGGATTCTACATGTTACAACTTGCTCTAGGAAGATTGCCCATATTGTAGGAGTTTTAAGAGATGATAGGGGCATGTGCTCACATTGAAGGGCTCCAAGCATGCATTTCCATTATTGCAGAAGTTTTTTGGAGAAGTTTCTTTCTTGTCATTTCTGTGCATTGTAACTTATATTTTCAGTCTTGTGACTGGAAATAAAAATTGTAATACTCTATTTCTAAGCATTTTTCAAGCAAGATAGATATTTTAGACTTGTGCAAGCTATAAGAACACCTTTCTTTTAATAAAATTCAGTGATTTTTCCTTCTTAATGGTTGTATTATTGTGTGCAGTTGATGATTGATGTGTATTTTTGTGTTTTATGTTTAAATCCTCAAATATCAGTCAATTAAAATGACTAAATATAATACTAATTGATGTTAATTAATAATTAAACTGACTAAATATACTTCCAATTGATAGAAATCAGTGAACAGTGAATAAATAGGACTAAATATATGACCAGTGAAATCAATGAATAAAAATGACTAAATATGCTACCAAATTGATCAAAATGGTGATTAAAATTAATGACTAAATACTCTACCTATGGATAAAAATTAGTGAATAAAAATGACTAAATAAGTGACTAGTTAACAACAATTAATGACTAAATTAACAACTAAATATATCAGTTAATTAAAAATGACTAAATAATTGACCAGATTACAACAATCAATGACTAAATCAACAACTAAATATACTACCAAATCGATCAACCAATAAATGAATAAAAATGGTTTAGTCATCAATTTGGTCATGTTATAAATGACTAGCAATAAACTACCAATGGTCAAGTGATCATGTTTGGTCATTTATATGCAATCTTAAGTAGTTTTTTAGTCATATATTGTTGTTTCTATACTAGTGGTTGGTGTGCGAGCAATTCTTGTTGTTGTTGCATGATCAAGGCTTGTTGTTGTTGTAAGGCTTGCGCTTGGGATTGTTGTTGTTACAATGCTTGTTGATAAGCTTGTTGTTGTTGCAAAGCTTTTTGTTGGACTTGTTGTTGTAAATCTTGAGCTTGAGCCTATTATGCTTGCAATGCTTGTTGATAAGCTTGTTGTTCTTGTTGCAAAGCTAGAGCATGAGCTTGTTGTGCTTGCAATGTGTAAGTTTTTTGGGATACATGAGATGTATTTTGAGTGATCCTAGAATGAGTAGATTGTGAGTTGATTTGAGATGATTTCAGTGTGGTAAGTGGTTGGGGGTTGTTTTGAGTTATCATTCCTTGTAAAATTATTGATTGGGATGGAGGAATGTAAGTTTGGGGCCCCATTTGATTTTGCATGGCTTGGGGGACCAATGGAAAAGATGATGGTGTCATTTGGTGTTGTGATGTCAATGGAACATTTTGACCTCGAGTCAATAGATTGGAAGGGTTCCCTTGATTGATGTGTTGTGGGTTCCCTTGTTGTGTTTGATTTGGGACCAAGGTATTACCTTGGTTGATGGGATTTGTGATCAATGTGTTGCTTTGATTTGGATTGATGATGAATGGGGTTGATGTGTTTTGTAGAACAAATGGGTTTGATGGGCCAATGGGGTGGTTGGATGAAGATGTCCCTTTTTTTGTTAAGGGTTAACTTTGTGTAAAGGTGTTAACTTGCCCTTGTTGTTCTTCTTGAGGCACTTGGTTCACATTACCTTGTGTAATGTTAGGCACACTTGTGGTACTTGTGGCGATGGTTGTGCTCGAAAAGTTGATTTTGTTGTGGCATTATGGAATGCAAATGGTATGTGTGGATGTAGAGGGTGTTCAAGAATGGTAGTGAAGGAATGGGATGGGACACCAAATGTTGGTGTCCAAGTTATGTTTTGTGGAAGCATGGTGCCTTGTGTACCAAAAAGTGTGTTACCTCCTACAGGGAGAGTGTGACCAAGGTCAGTGGCAATTCTAGTTTCAAGACTAGAAGTTGATGCTTGACTTGGTGCAAGGGATGAAGTTGGTTGAATCATAGATGGATTCAAGCCTTGTGCCAAGGGTTGTGCGATGAAAGTTTGGGGAATCGAAGCCACATTCTCTAAGGTTTGATGATCTTGTTTATAATCAAAGACTTCTTCCTTAGTGAGCTTAAGTGGGTTGCTTGTGAAATCTTCTACCTCATACCCTTTGTCTAATGGATTGTGTGGTTATTGTGAGGGGGTAGAATGGCTCCTTGGATCGAATTCTTGTGGGTTTAGATCACTTGTGGTGGATTTGGTTTTGGTTTGTTCCATGTTTCTCTTGTGTTGTGATCTCGTTGTAACCATAAATTGTGGGTCAACTATGGGAGAGGTGTATTGATATTTATAGTGTTGAAACTCTCTAGTTGACTCAAATTTAGAAAAAGGGATCCTATAAGTTTTTTTGGACCAATGATGTGAGTGGATGATGAAGAATGATATGGGGGATGAACTTTCTAAACTTTTGGACAACACTTTTAGATAAAAAATGTTTGATGTTTTGATGTCTTGGATAAAAGGTGTTTAATGAACTTGTAAATCTTTAAGGTAGACTTGTGACCTTTAAGATAGACTAGTACAAAAATGTGATGAATAACTCAACTAAGTTTATGGAAAAGGATTCATTTCACACACAAAACATAGCTAAATTAGGGGATTGGTTTGATAATTTCCTAAGTCTAAAGTGTTGATGTGTACAAAAGTTTCTAAATTTGTTTGTGAAGTGGAATGTCAAAATATGATGAAGGTGGATGAAATGTTTTGATCCAAAATATGTTAACCTAAGAGGGGCATTTTTTTTACAAGACCAAGATGGTGAGAGACATGATTTACCTCTAAAGTGATAAAACCTTAAGAACTTAATGATTTTGATAATAGAACTTGGACTCAATGTTTGCAATACTTTCTTTATCTCACTTTGTTTATTTTGGGGAGTCAATGTGCCTCAACAATAAGACCAATGTGTGGTGTGTTAATTTGGTTTCTTAATCTTTGATTTAGTGATATTGCTTCATTACCACACCGAGAAAGTCTTAATTAATTTCAAACTAAAAATGTCTATGTCTAGGCAACCTTCATTCTACAAAATCCATTTTATGAAAATCAAGAAGCTAAGGCAATAGTTCCCCATGTTAACTTTGGAAAGTGTGAATTTAGATATAAGTCCAAATATTTAGAAGCCTTTAAAGATAAAATCCTTAGGTACAAGCAATAATATAGGACTTTTCAAAGGTATTCACACTTAATCCAAAGGGTTTGAAATTTGATGAACATGTTGATATGTGTTTGTGTTGTTTTGAAACCAAGCAATGTGTTAAAATGACTCACAAGCAATAACAATCCTAGCTCAAGTGGGTACATTCTTCTTGGTGGGATGACCTCATGCCCAAGAGGGACGATTTTACATGCAACTTTTGGAGGAGTCAAAAGCAAAAGAGTCCATTATCTTTAAGCCTTTTATGCCTTCACCCATAGATAAGACTTGGTAAGTAACTTCTTGGAAGTAAATTCCAATGCACCACTTTAAAGAATGCTTTAGAAATGGACTTGGTTGGCTACTACACAAAGGTGTTTAGTGACAAAAAATTGAGAACACATGAAGTATACACCATACACATGATACTTAAAGCTTTAGTTGTTCCTTCCTAGCCCATAAGTATAGATGCAGATTAGGCGTTGTCATGTTACCATGCCCCCGACAGAAGCTACTATCTTACGAATTCACAACCTTTAATATAGCCTACCGGTAAACGTGCTTTTTAGACCCTGTTTTGATGAGTTTTGCATTGTAGGACGTGTCTCATTAGCAATCCCTTTCTTAATAAGAAAAAATGCTATTTCTCTTCACCCAAGATCACACAAAGCATGAGGGGAGAGGATACGTAACAAGTTCTTAGGGTGACTCAAAACAAGAAATTAAACTTGAGTGTTTCTCTTCACCCAAGATTGCACGAAGTACAAGGGGAGTGGATACACACTACAAGTGTAGACAAGCGAAGCAAACACATCAAACACTCATTCATTTTTACCCAATATAGCAAAATGACTTCATTTTAAGCACCAATGGAAGTGTTTGTTTGTTTTGTCGAATTTTAACCGATATAGCAAAATGAGGTTGTATGGGTTCAATTTTAACCAACTTTGAAAAGATTTAAAGTAATTGTGAATTTTAAGTCCAATGGAAAGCTACTTGTCCTAATATTGTAAGTTTAAAAACCTAATGGAAATTTAGTGGTCCTAAAACATGAAGCAAAGCAACATATGATGGGTTATGTCATCCCCTAAGAGTCAAAGCATTTTTACCATAAACAAAACTAAGAAAAAACCAAAATTCCAAAATTTCAATTTTTTTAGTTTTTTCTATGTTCTAGTAAATCACATTTTCAGAGGCCTTCAAAGCAAAATTTGGGGTTGATACTTGCATCAATCCCTAAAAACCAATTGTCATAGGCACTATTTTCTACAGATAGAGTTAATACTCTTGGAGACCTTTCCAACGGTGCAAACAAATTCGAATTCCAAGCATCGAGTAGAAAGTTATGACCCCAACAAGTTGGGGTAAATAATTGCCTAGTTTTTTCCCAAATCTGCAAAACCAGTTAGCCTCAAAAAATAAAACTAGATGTCAGTAAAATATCAAAGAGTATGTGAAATTTAAAATTTAAAACACACATGAAAAGTGACTCTATTTTTTACCAGTAAAAAGCGTTGTTGTTTTCAAACGCATCACTATATCCATCAAATGCATCATTGAATTCAAAGTGCGTCGCTTTGGTGAAATTTAAGAGCGTTGATCTACACAAAACAATGACATGAATAGCATCACCATATGGAACACGTCCCTATATAAAAAAATATGATATTTTTCAAAAATACAAGTGCATCACTATATTTAATATGTATCTCCATATTTAATATGTATTGCTATATTTGAATCAAATGTGTCGTTATATATCGATGTGCCTTTGTAGCATTGCTAAAGCCATCAAAAGTGTCACTATTTCTTTGGAACCTATAACTCATGGAAAATTAAGAGAAATTCATCAAGTTAGTGAAGCCCTCCTTTTGGTGCTAAAATGTGATTGTAATCATAGTATAGGCTAAATACACCAAATCCACACAAATTCAAGCCATATTTAACCCCATAAGCTACAATCCCAATGAGATGTTCGAAAGGTTCAAAAACCAAGAAACCATTAGACTAAGCATGCAATAAACATGAAAGCGTAAAAGAAACCTAATGTAGAACACAAAACCTTATCCCATTAGGGGACTAGTGACATATTGATATGGAATAACAACCCTTTCCCAATCCCTTGGATAAAATGAGCAATTAACCAAACTTTATTGTTGAAAACCAAGCTTGAAATTTGATAAAATGATGCTTTGGGTGGATGAAAAGGATGAAAGAGATTGATAATGGTGCATGCATGAACAAATATAGTATTCAAATGGGAAACATAACTTTTCTTTGATGGAAGTGGATCCCTTTCTCTCCAAATTGTGAGGTATTTATAGGAGAGCAAATAAAGAATCAAGGGTCAAGATGAAAAGGATCAATCAATGGTCAAGATGGAATCAAGGGTGAAGACATGGATCAAGGATCTACATCAATGGATGAGAATCAAAGATCATATGGATCAAAGAAACCATCAAGGGCTCACAATGATTCAAATAAACACACTTTCTAACAACTTTGAAAGTTTGTTAGGAAAGAATATTCCATTTTTGGAGCCAAAAGAAGAATATTCCTTTGGAATATTCCCTATGCAAGTGGATGGGTAAGAAAAATTAGTAACTAGTTGGTTAAAACAAAGTTTTAATTGTGCAAGTTGAGGAAAATGGGGATTGTTATTAAATAATTGATTTAATTAATGAAAAAGGGGGTGTAAATGGCATTTAATTTAATAATATAGGATTATTCAATTAAATCATAGGACTTAGGGGGTTTAAATTAAATAATTTGTATTATTCAATTAAATAAGATGAGCGATGAAGATGAAAGGAGGTGAATTAACCTAATTAAATCAATTAGATTAATAGATGAAAATGATGCATTTAATTAGATAACTAGGCTTATTTAACCAAACACATGAAAAGAAGATGGATTTCAAGACAAAATGATGTTAGTGACATCATTCAAGTGTGTAATACCATTCAAGACAGTTTTAAGTGTCTACAAATATAATAGAGCTTAAAACTGACATCGTTCCCCAAATACTCATGGAACAACAAACACAAAGGAGGAATGGCACATAAAGAGTTCAAACAAACAATATCTTGGGTCAACATGGAAGAGACCTAAATTTCTCAACACCTTGCATTGTCCCCAAAAGGAAAAAACAAGACATAATTACAAATACAAATAGAAGAATGTCACAACAGGTTTGTTTCCTTTATATCCTTGCACCAACAGAGCAACAAGGGTCGTCCAAAGAAAAATCACAAACAAAAAGGCACACCAAGTAACACGACATAGGAGATCACACCAAATACAAGAAAACACAAAGAACATAAGAAAAAAATATAAAGGAGTAGCACACATGCAAGCTGATCTAAATCGGGTTGTTTGAATCCCAGTCTTGCTCATCATATAGGGAAGGTGAACAACTAGCTAAATGGACTACCGTGTCATACTAGGATCATCTCCAAGTTCAACATGTGGTAGGTCACTGTCATTATGAAGATCATCATGGAACTACCCCATATAAATCCATCTTCTTTGAAAATAACACATTAAGCTCATTATGGACTTCTTCATCAATTTTAAAAATTTCATCTTCATCATCCAAGTTAATCACAACAGGAGGTTTTATGACAATGACAGTTGAATTTTCTTGTTTCACTTATTTTGGTTTTGTGTCTTGTTTTGGTGAAAGTTCTAATTCTTCTTGAGTTGTTTCCATAGATGTTAGATTATCATGCATTGTTTTATTCTTTTCTTCCAATTGACGAGTGATAGCATGATGCCTATGCCTATGCTCTTTAGCATTTTGATTTCTTCTTGCACAAATTTTAATTTGTGATGGGGTAGGAGTGGGTTTATTTTCTTCTCTTAAGATAGGAATTGAAGGAACCATCAGGGGTTTGGAAACCACTATCTCTTTAGGTCTATACACTTGTTTTACCATATGAGGCACAAAAGGAATCATGCGATTGTCTCTTGGTCTTTTATATGATATGGGTTTAGGAACTACAACATATTTACCTTGATTACTTGAAAAGGTATTTTCCTTGGGAATAAGTTCATCCATAACTGGTGGAGGAGGAACAACCATGGTCTTATCATTTTCAAGAATATTGGTAAGAGATAGCTCTCTGTTATGCAATTTTCCTTAAAATTTTGGTATGACTTGGAAAATAAATCCTCACGAGGTTTAATAGGTTCCATAGGTTGAGGAAAAAAATAAATTTAATGAAAAATTCCCACATGAAGATAAAGGATTAAGCCTATTATGATCCATTGTAAATATCTCATTTTCAAAGGGGAACTTTATGCACTTGTGAATAATTGATGGGACAATATTCATGGAGCATAGTCATGGGTAGCCTAGCTTCAGATAGAATTGGTCTGATGTCGAGATGGTGTATAATGAAACATCTTATTGTTTCGATCCAACTTTAAGAGGAAGAGTGATCAAACCTATTGTAAGGTGAGCAAAACCATCATGAATTTTTAACCATGCTTTCGATTGTTCATAAGAATCTTGATAAAGATTGTGCACAAACATGAAATCCTTAGTGATCATGTTCTCTAAACACATAGGATCAATGAGTGTTCCATGTATAGGTTTTTCATTGATACATCTGGCGATATAGAGAGGACCATTAGGTGCATGTTTGAATGCATCACTATGAGTGAAAGAAATGTTGGGTAACTCAGTGGTTTGGCCCTTACAAGGTTGAACATCTATTAAAGAAATATACTATCTAATTTCTTATAATTTTGATTATCATCATCATTCTTATCACCATTTATATCATTACTCATATCATCAGTCTTATCAATATTCATCTCATCATTCTTAGCATCAGAAGCTTGCACAAAGTTGGATGAATGGTTTGGCATAGGATTGGTAAAAAGATACAAGTTTTGGTTAAGTGGGGAAATATAATTATTCCCTTGATCATTAACACTTCCCAACTGGATGTGATTAGAATCAATCAGGTCTTGAACTTGATGTTTAAGATGCATGCATCATTTTGAATCATGTCCACTAGTGCGATGGTATTGAAAAAAGACATTTGGATTGTAATTTGGAGGTAGAGGTTTGGTTGTGTCCACGGGTCTAACCAGAGGCAATCAGATTAAGTTATTATTCAAAATTTGTAGAATAATCAAATAAAGGGTGTTAGGTAATTGGGTAAATTGTCTATCACATGGTATAAATTGGTAGGGGGTTGAACTTATGGTAGCAAATTGAGGTTCAATGTGGTTGGTTGTTTGAGGTGTATGTAACTTGACAATTTTTTTTCTTCTTGAATGGTTGATAGTTGTTTTGAGGTACAAATTTAGATTTCCTAGTAGGAGTAGATGAAGATGTCTCTTCATACTGACTAATTGAATTTTGGTAATCACGAAGGGTCGTACACAAATGTATAAAGGATGTATATTTCATTAATAATATTTTATCCCTTATATTAGGTTGCAAGTTTTAAATGAATAATCTTTGGACATCCACATAATGTAGAGAAAGATTCATTTGTGAATAAAGAAACTAATATCAGCCTATGAAGTTTTTGACCTTTTCATTTTTCTTTTGTTTGCATCAAATTAAGTCAATTAATGTAATTTTAAGTCCAATGTTGACTTGGAATTGGTGAAGGAAAGCCTCAACAAGTTCATTGAAGGAGTGTATCGAGTTATTTAGAAATGAAAAAAACTATTCTAAGGCCATGTCTTTCAATGATCTAGGAAAATAGTTTATCCAGGAGTTTATCTTCAAAAATGAAGTCACTACATAAGGTTGTATATGTCGATATATGATTTATAGGGTCTCCTTTACCATTACACTTGCCAAATAAAGCTATTTATATGTTTTGTGGCATTGGTGTTTTCAAGATTTCAAGTGACAATGGGCTTCTTTTCATACATTATAACATGGTTTTCCATTTTGGTTTTGGTTCAAGGTTGAGATTTTTTGTTGGAGTGAGGTTATGTTTTGCAAAAGTTTGTTAATGGAAAAATCATTGGTTGACATGTTTTGGGAATGTGGTGAATATGGTGGAACTATGCATGTCTTGGTGGACTACTATATTGTAAATTTATGAGATGGGATGAAACTTGAGGTGTCACATGTGAAGATCCAAAACCATAAGGATTTCTAGTGGAAAGGCCTAATGTTGGACTTATACCAATGATTGGTTGTATTGTGGAAGTGAAAGTTGGATTTGTGTATGTGTGAATAGAGGTTATAGTTGTAGGCAGGGAGACTTGATTTCCTCCTTAACTTTGAGCACATCTCAAAGATTGAGTGCAGCTAGCCATTGTAGGTACATTATTATCAACCATATGGGCTAGGCTACACAAAACCTCTAATCCTTGATCATCATTAATAAATTTCCTCATGTTATCTATTATAGGAACCATTATACCAACTAGATATATTCAGTACTCACACAATCTTGAAGTCTTTCTAAATATTTGTCCAATTGTTTCAGTTTTTCTTCGAGAAAATGGGAAACCATAGTCTCAACATCTATAAAAATGGGTGATTGTAAGGTTGTTATTGGTATGGTAGCATTAGGGATAGAGTCCAAAATGGGTTGAGTATTGGAAAAAAATTGCACGTAAGAGTTGGAAGATTCAAGATCCATAGTGGATGTAATAACAATGTGAGATGCCATATACGTCTCATTGAAGTATTGACAATATGAGACTAGGTCGTGATACTCATACAAGTTTCAAAGCACTTAAGTGTATCCACTATGAGCTCTAAACTAATAAAAAGATAGTAAAATAACCAAAAAAAAAAATCATAGATCTGAAAAAAAAACAAAACACATAGAGACAGATGTTTGAAATAAATTTGAGCCAAAAAAGGAAGGACTATGGTGCCTAGGGCGCCTATGTCCTAGGTAGGGTTTTACAAAATTAAAAGTTTTATTGTTTTTTATACTATTTAAGGTTTCTATGTTTATGTGCAGATAGGTTTAATAGTCAATACTTTTCCAAAATTTTCCCAATTTATGGTAATGTAATTGAAAATGCAAGTATGCAAGAATATTGAAAATGTTTGAACAATAGATGACAATTGTAAATGAAATTTATAGATTAAGATGCAAAAATTAACTAATTCCAATATGGTAAATCTTTAGCAATATGCAAAATACCTAAATGTATGCAAACAATACTTTTTATTTTGTTTTCAAATTTTAAATGACCTAAAGCAGATTTATGAATGCAATTTGAATGTAGATCTAAGCTACAATGACTGAAATAAACCCTATTGTAACCTATAATGCAACATGATATGTAATTTTTGAATTTTTATACTTTTATGATGCAAAAATTAAACCCTAAATGAGACATGCAAAGCAAACCTAGATCTAGGGTGGATTTTCAAAAGGTATATAATGTTAACAAGTCAGGTTCACCAAAATGAAATGTAGGGAAATGGAACCTTTGAGTTTTCACCTTAGGGTTTAACATCTTTCCCTAATTTCATATATGTTGTGGGGGAAGTTGATGGAATGGATTATAAATGTAAAGATAGAATGGGGAAATTTTGGTGGATTTGGGCAAGGTATGAGATTGAATTACAACCTAATAGGTGAGTCAACCAACCCTTAGCCAAATTTGAAAATGTACTAATGATGAAATGTAGTGATCTAGTTATCCTAATAATGCAAATTAGTGTTATGGTGCAAATAAATCTAAGAAGTCATAGAGGAAATCAAACAATAGAAATAAAAAATGGACACTATGTACTTGTGGTATAAATTTAGCCTAATTTGTTGGGATGTTTCCTTTGGGGGCTCCACTGTCCTAGTAGGTATTATTTAGATCTTTTTTCCTAGTCCTTTGACATTGGATCTGTACTTTCATTTCTCATCTGCAAATTTGTTGGATCACTATCAGATATTTCTATAATTGAGTTTTCATGAGTTTTCAAGGCCTAGGGTTTCAAATGCAACCATGAATAAATTATCTTTAAACTCCCTTCAATCTTCTTCAAATATGAGATTTGCACATTCACAAAGAGAGGAAATTTTATGCCATTTAGGGGATTGCCTTGGTCAAACCCCAAGTTAGTGTTTCCACTTCCATAATGACAATGTTAATGATAAATGAGAGGAATCAATAATGAAATAACAAAGTGGTACAACTCACAACCGTTCAATGGCTTCCTTGAAGGACTGAAGTCATGAACATCATGCCTCAAGATCTTGATCTTGCTTGAATGCTTGAATTTATTTGGAGACCTACAAAAGGAGTTGGCCTTCACAAAACAATGATACCATAATAAAATGAACTCACATACATTTTGACATGATGTTTGGATCTTGAATTGCTGTAATATACATTTGATGGTTACTCTTGACTTGTTGGATAATGCTCTTGATAATAGATTGATCATAAATTCTCCTTAACTCTTTCTAGATCATTTGAAATGATGCAAAAACCTAGGTATTTATACTCTACTATTCTAATTTCTTGAAAATTAAATCCCAACAACCAACTTTAGATATTTGAATTTCAAATAATAAAATGCTGACACTAACATATTTGAATTTGGAGCCAAAATAGGTGGACATAGGCACCCTAGGCACCAGTGTCCCAACACTATTTTCAATACATTTAAGTATTGAGGACAATGTATTAAATGAGAGCATTTGTTTTATGCTTGCAAATTGTCAAAAAATATTTAAAATAAGTTGTGGAATGCATAATTTAGGAAATTAGGTGCTTAATTGGGTCCAATAACTTAAGGGGAGCAAAACATAATGTGAAATTGTCAAGGGTGACAATTTACGATGCTACAATGCACAATGTGGGAAGGTAGTCAACTTATTTTTCCCTACTGTACATAGCAAGTTCTAGTGGTACTTTTAAGTGGGTAAAAGCACAAAGTTGTGTCACACTTTCAGTCAGATTATCGACACAATAGAATTTAAGTATTTCTAACTAAAAATTAATTTTGGCCAAACATATGATCTAGTAAGATTCATTATAGCTAAGTTAGATACTTCCACAACTTTTTCAACTAAAATTGTTGGCTAAAAATATATGGAGCACCACTTTGAGTCCAATTTACCAAAAGAAAAAATTTATTTAAAAAAATTGAAGTTTCAATAACTCTTGCTAATGTAAATAACATTTTTTTAAAATATAAAAATACCCTTTTGTAGATCCATAAGTGTAGTTTTCAAAAATATATTTATTTTAATAGTTTAATTATTATTTATATTTTATTTTTTCTTTATACTAAAAGTAGGTTATCAACACAAAATATTAGGTTGATTAACATGCCAAGGAAAAATACTAAAACTTATTAAAAAAAATATAAAAAAATATGATGCATTAGATAAAAGAATCTATTTCAAGATGGTATATTTTTTTCCAGTTTAGATAAATATTTAATATGAAAGTTGACATCCGATGGAAACAACTATTTTTTGATTCATGCACATTTTAATATTTATTTAAAAATATAAATTTATCAAAATTAGAAAAAAATATATCCATGCACTAAATTTTCAAGATATAAATACAATTTTGAAAGAAAAATAAATAAATTTACTTTAAAAAGTTTGACGTCCCATGCAACTTCATTTTTCAGCATTTTATCAACAATTAAATTATAGTGTTGATTTATGAAAAACTAGTTTAAAATAATTTTTTATTTTTAAATAAAAAATACAAACATAAAATATACTAAAAAATACATATTTTACTAGTTCTGATCATTTCAAAATTAAAAACATATATGCCACTTTTTAGTGCTTCAAGTTTAAAAGTTGAATCAACATTGGCCATTTCCTTTATAATGTGTGGTATAGCTTTGCACTTTTACCCAAGCACCACCATTTTAAAATACACAAAGATAAACATGAATCTAAAGACCCAAAGTCCATAATCGAAGGCCATAAAAATATAGGACCATAACATTCCAAATCAAGGTTATAAATGCAAGATTGAACCTTGATAAAGTACATATTTGTTTCCACTCTACCAAATCCTAATAGTTCCAAATTGAATAGAAGAAGTTTATATTGGATCAAACTGCATGCTATATTAGATCATCTTATCACACATATAACTTTAGGTACTTGTATCTATCTTTGTTAATCTCAAGTTATTATCTAGTGTTATGTCTAGATTCAAATATTTCATCTAAGTTTGTTGCTATATTGATTAATTAGTCCAAATATTTTATGCAGTGGCATTTTTTTATTTCTTTTCATTTTTGGTGAACTTAGACATATCCTACACTCCCTAGGGTTTGGTATTCTAATTTTATTTTTAGATCCTAGCTTTCTAATTTTCTAATTTTTAAACCAAATCCAAACCTTCTTTTATTATTTATTACCTTTTAGGGGTTTCTATTTTATTTGTATGTCAAGTTCTCATCATCCTCATTTTCCACTAAGGGGAAGTCTTAGATTGAACCCAATAATGACATTGCATCAAGATGAAGTGTAGAGCTCAAAAATTTAACACATTCCAAATAGAATATTTCCATGTTCATTGAACATCACAAGTAAGGTGAAAGAGATAACATGAGTAAAAGTAATATCCATAAGTGCTTAAAGAAAATTAAATTAAATGAGTTGCAAACTTCAAATTACATACACCACAAAGGGGTGTTACAAATCATCTATTTCAATGACACATCATCAAGTATACATCAATAAATACATTCATGAAGTAGAGTTACAATTTATAAATTGGCTAATAAGCCATACATAAATAATATATGAAGCACATCCATAGCAATAGAACCTCTAAACCTCATCTGCCTTGACACCACCGGTCTTCTTGCGCTAAGGCCAAGAGTGCGGTTAAGGCACCTTTTTTTCCAACCACGAAGTACATGACTTCCTCGGGTTTCTTCCTAACTCAAAGAAATCACCGACTCTGCATGAGGAGCCTAACAACCTGGAACAATAAAGCAAGAGGGAACTCTCGATGCATGCCTATTTTCCTATATGCATTCCTATACTAGAAAAGATATTTCTTGCAAGCATGATGTGGCATAGACATAAATAACATTAAATTCTAGGCTTTTAATCCATCTATTTCAATGGTACATTGCTTGGCCAAACATAAAGAAATATAAGTGGTAGTTTAAGAAAAGGCTAAACTATTGTCTCTATATGCCCACATTCGACATCCTGTCTTGAAAGTTTCCATAGAAAGACAAGTATCTCATGATTTTGTACCGTGTCGCCAAAAAGTGTAGTCTTTGGCACTTTTCACTCATTTTGGCCTTTTCCCTTGGATTTTGGCCTTGATTTCCTTTGATCTAGTCTTGAAAGCTTGAAATTCAAAAATATTCTAACAATGTTTTAATAAGGTATTGTGAAGTGTTGTAACACATTTCCTCACTTTTCTAAGACCCTTTCAACATGATTCACCTAAACAACACCCTTTTACCCCTTCCCAAGACTTGTGCCAAGGTTTTGTAAAGTGTTGTAAGGCATTTTCACATCTTCCTAGGCTTATCATCACTAATTAACCCTTTTTCTTATGCTAGTTTGTCCCCTTTATGTAATTTTAGTCCCAACTTAAGTGTGTTTTGGGTGGCAAAGCTGATAAACTTTATTAAACATCATTTTATTCCCGGTCATCACCTTGGGCGACCTAGTCCCTTTTGGCATAAATTTCAAAATTAAAACATAAATCTTATGGGAATTTACCCCCAAAACCCTAAGGTCGGCCTATCATGTTGCATTTTCAAGAAAATTAGGGTTTAGCATGTATAGGTAAGGGTTTTCATCCTCATTTTGACCTCTCCTTAAACCATTTTTCACCTTCACTCTATCTTCACAAGTACTCTTGCACTCAAGCTTCCCAAGCAAGAAAACAAGCACAAGGCATCTCAAGCAACCTCCATTAGAGCTAGTTCTTGCATGTTGCAAACATTTTCAAAACAATATTTGGTGAGCATTTATATTGTTTATCATTCAAGAATCTTTCCTTTGGCTTTATATCATTTGGGTTTAGTTACCATCAAAGGGGTTTGACTTAGGAAAACCCCTTTTCCCTAACCCCAACATTCTCTTGGTCTTTGCATGTGTTTTTAGGTTTGTACTCAGATTTGGTGAGGTACAAAGTATTGGAGAAAGTACAAGCATTCCATCCAAGTCACATCAAAGCATCAAACCCTAGAAGGAGAAAAAAGACAAGTTGCAGATCGTTTTCAGAAGTTTCAGACACAGATTGCTGCAGAGAAAGAAAGTACCAACTGGGACCCATAGAATTAGACCCCAAATCCTTAGAAAGCATCAAGAGGATTAGGTTGCCACTATTGGCGACCTTGTACCTATGCTAAGCTTGAAAAAGGGTTTTTGCATTTTTGGGTACCCTTTTCCCCGAAACCTGGTCTGACAAAGTTTCTTGACAGGAGGACTAGGTCGCCCAACTTGGCATAAGTGTCCCTCTGTTGATTTCAGACAATTTCTAGAATATTCTGAGACCTCTCATCTGCGACATTCCATTTGCAGGTGCAAAATTTTTGATCCCTTTAGTTTACTTTCTAGATTACATTCATTTAGGTCATTTAGATTAATTTGCATTAGTTTAGATTTACTTCATTTACATTTCATACATTAGATTAGTATCATTTCATTTTTAGTTTTTAGCCACACAACACACACACATCACAACCTTCATCAATGAACCTACCCTTTTGAATGCAATCACCAAAAATAACATATCAACAAAGAGGAAAGAGTGTCATTCCTAAACCAAGTGCTCCTAGGTGAAAAACCCTAGGGGTCTAGTAAAGGGAATCCTCTTTCCCTTGTTTGTATATATTTTTTTTGGTTCATTTTGGTGAACCCGACGTGAAAGAGGACATGAGAGCTTGTTTGGAAAGCCCTATGTCAAGTCATATGTTTCCGAAAAGCTACATCATGAAGAGGAGAGTATGTCACATGCGAGTAATCTTAAGACAAGTCGTCCACATCCCAAGCTTGCTCTAATATGTTCATGAAAGGTTAACGAGTAGTTGAAAGAGACAATGACAAGTGACATACGAGGGAAAAGGCTAACCAACCCCTTGCTCCCTTTTAGTATAGGACAAGAGTGAGCCAAAAAGAATGGTGAAATGCATGGTTGAGTGAAAATTATTATTAATTAGAGGAGTCAGGTGCCCCCAAATAAGGAAGAACACCAAAATCCTTAAGACATTGAATTTTTCTACTCAAGGCCTTACACTCATTAGTGTGATGACCATGAACTTGGTGGTAAGCAAAAAAGGAATTCTTGTTTGAACATTTATTTTGAGTGTGAGGAGGAAGGGAGATCAAGTGATCTTGGAGGAGTCTCAATAAGAGACCCTCTTTATTAAGGGGAGAAGGTGATCCCTTGGTGTGCAACAAAGAAAGGTCATGCTTAGGATAGGATGTCATACCTACACAAGGCACTATGGATTGCGATATTTTGTATACTCCCTTGGAGGAGTGTGTAAAATATGAATCATTAGTGGGTTGCGAGATGACATGGGCAGTAAGTAAGGAGTCCTTTATTGATGTCAAAGGATCACTTGTGAAGATTGGGTTAGAAGGGTGAGGGGGGATCGTTTTGATGGGAGGGGAAGGTTTGGTGGTCTTGATTAGAGGACAATAACCAAGACCATGATGAGATGGTCGCTTGATAGGCTCGATAGGGTTGCAGATACCTTGTTCGTTAGCACCACAACCTTGTCCACTATAGCCAAGTTGCTTCATGATCTATAACCTTTTCCATAGAGCTTTTTCAGATTGTTTGTATTGGGTGAGGGTTCATTGTTTGCATTGGTGGCTAAAGTAGTTGAGGTGGATGTATACGAAGGATCGACTGAGTCTTCTATGGACAAGAATGCATATCCCTTTTCAGAGTCTGTACTAATGATCTTAGATTCTCCCATTAAGGGAGGGGTGAAGTCTAAGGAACCTCAAACATCATCTAAGAGCTTGGTGATTGGCTCAAGATTATTTTGGTGTGTGGATTCCACTTGGGTGGTCGGGGTTAAGGTGTTGAAATGTTTCTATTTGGATTTTTCAATGTTTAAGCAACTGTTTGGTTTGGGATCAACATCGAGTGTGTACACTTTGTTATTATAGATATACTTCATCTTTCGATGAAGTGTGGAAGGCACTCCATTCATAGCATGAATCCATTGCCTGCCTAAGAGAAGATTGTATGAAACCTCTTGAGGCATAACATGGATTCTAGTGTTTAATGTGGCCACTCCAACTATAAGAGGTATAGTGATCACATCGAGCGATCACTTAGTGACGTTTTCTAATCCTCAGATAGAGAGAGAGTCAGGTTGGATGTGGGATCTATCTATGCCAAGCCTATCCAAAAGGCTCACACTACACACATTAAGGGAAAAACCTGTATCTACAAGAGTTTTATTTATCCATTTTGTTTTGTATTGAGAGATTATCATGAAAGCTTCATTTTATTTTTGTATTTCCAAAGGAGAGAGCCCGCTTTGGTGAAAAACAATATCAACATTTATTCCATGAATAATAGTTGCTATGTCATTTGATTGCACATTAGAAGGGATAGGAACCTGTTGTAAGGATTCTTGCATCATGTTGTGATAGTGAGGGGAGACTTGAATAAGGTCCCATAAGGAGATTTTAGTGGGAGTATTCCTTAGTTGATCAACAAGGTCATACTCCCTAAGGAGGGAATTTAGGCGAGGGGCAACAATTAAGATGGGAGGAGATGAAGGTAAGGGTGTTGAGGTTGATGGTTGGGAACGTGGGTTGTTTTAGGTGTAATGTGTATGAGAAATGATATCTTGACTCGGTTGCTGCAACACATTAGGGGTAGGTGGGTAAAGGATGAATTCGGGTTTGGTTTGGGTTGAAGGGGGGTAAAGGATGAGTTGAGGTTGAATAATATTAACATCCCCTAGGGAAGGAGAGTCTAATATAGGCTCTACATCCTCTTGTAAGGGAATAATATCATTAAGGAAATGATCAATGATGGGATGATGAGGAGAGGAAGGATTAGGGTAGGGTTCTATTTGATCAACAAAGGTCTGAGTCTCTTGTGCCATAATATCGACCCTAGTATGGGAACTTGGAAGAGGTTCATCACATGCTTCAATACAAGGGGAGGAGGCATCAAGAGAAGGACCACTATGATTTTCAAATAAGTAGGGAGGGTCGAGAGTCTTATGACTCTTAGGAGAAGGATCTTCTAACACCAACAGGTCCTCTTTGCATCGAGGAGGGACATTAGAAGAAGGGAAAGGTTGATCATCATATCTAGGGAGACTAGGTAAGGTAATGTTTAGAAATGTGTTTATAATGAACCACCAAAAATATATACAAACAAGGGAAATATGATTCCCTTTACTAGGTCCTTAGGGTTTTTCACCTAGGAGCACTTGGTTTAGGAATGTTGCTCTTTCCTCTTTGTTGATATGTTATTTTTGGTGATTACATTCAAAAGGGTAGGCTGATTGATGAAGGTTGTGATGTGTGTGTGTGTTGTGTGGCTAAAAACTGAAAATGAAATGATACTAATCTAATGTATGAAATGTAAATGGAGTAAATCTAAACTAATGCAAATTAATCTAAATGACCTAAATGAATGCAATCTGGAAATTAAACTAGAGGGATCAAAACTTTTGCACTTGGGAATAGAATGTTGCAGATGAGAGGTCCCAAAATATTATAGAAATTATTTGAAATCAACAGAGGGACACTTACGCCAAGTTGGGCAACCTAATCCTCCTGTCAGGAAACTTTGTCGGACCAGGTTTCGGGGAAAAGGGTACCCAAAAATGCAAAAACCCTTTTGCAGGCTTAGCATAGGGACAAGGTCACCAATAGTGGTGACCTAGTCCTCTTAATGCTTTCTAAGGATTTGGGGTATGATTCTATGGGTCCTAGCTGATTCTTTCTTTCTTTACAACAATCCATGTTTGAAATTCCCGAAAATGATCCGCAACTTATCTTTTTGGTCCTTCTAGGGTTTGATGCTTTGATGTGACTTGGATGTAATTCTTATACTTTCTCCAATACTTTTTACCTCACCAAATTTGAGTACAAACCTGCAAACACATGCAAAGACTAAGAGAATGTTGGGGTTAGGGAATAAGGGTTTGCCTAAGTCAAACCCCTTTGATGGTAACTAAACGCAAATGAGATCAAGCCAAAGGAAAGATGCTTGAATGATAAACAATGTAAATGCTCACCAAATCCTTTGTTGAAGATGTCTGCAACATGCGAGAACCATCTCCAATGGAGGTTGCTTAAGATGCCTTGTGCTTGATTGCTTGCTTGGGAAGCTTGAGTACAAGAGTTCTTGTGAAGATAGAGTGAAGGTGAAAAATGGTCTAAGGAGAGGTCAAAATGAGGATGAAAACCCTTACTTATACATGCTAAACCCTAATTTTCCTGAAAAATGCAACATGATAGGCCGAACTTAGGGTTTTGGGGGAAAATTATCGCAAGATTTATATTTTAAATTTGAAATTTATGCCAAAAGGGACTAGGTCACCCAAGGTGGCGACCTAGTCCACTTGGGCAATTTCAAGTGGTGGTCGGGAATAAAATGATGTTTAATAAAGTTTATCAGCTTTGCCTCTCGAAACACACTTAAGTCGGGACTAAAAGTACATAAAGGGGACAAATTAGCATAAAAAAAGGGTTAATTAGTGATGATAAGCCTAGGAAGATGTGAAAATGCCTTACAACACTTTACAACACCTTGGCACAAGGCTTGGGAAGGGGTAAAAGGGTGTTGTTTAGGTGAATTATGTTGAAAGGGTCTTAGAAAAGTGAGGAAATATCTTACAACACTTCACAATACCTTATTAAAACACCGTTAGAATATTGTTGAATTGCAAGCTTTCAAGATTGAATCAAAGGAAATCAATGCCAAAATCCAAGGGAAAAGGCCAAAATGAGTGAAAAGTGCCAAAGACTACACTTTTTGGTGACACATGTACAAAATATTAAGAAGTTCAAGTATTTATATTTTCATCATTTTTACAAAAAAAATACGTTATGTTTTCAAGTTTACCCAAAAGAATAATTCACAAGATACAAATTCTACATCTAGTTTACATTTATTCTCAATTTCATTTAAATCATTCCACTATACAACATCAGATAAAACAATTACTACCATGTGTACTTTTCCCTCTGTTCCAAATATCCAATATTCATTTCTAATTAAATTAATTAGATCTAACTAATTAATTTGCATAAATTGAAAGAATTATTCACAAGTAAAAGTATAGTCTTTAAGAGGAAAAGTTGGTTTTCACACAAGATAGTGCGTAAGTGCATAGGTGTTTATAGTTTGATATAAATGATTTCCCTTACAAAGTTTTCCATATATATACAGAGAAGTGAAATTGAAACAAAACAAATAACTTTTTATACAAAAAAAAATAAAAAAAAATAATAATATATGTATATCCATATAAAGTTAGTTTTCAATATCTATCATTTTTGTCAATTCAGCTTGTTTTCCCACATATTGTAGTACTAATCATTTTATATATAATTCCTACACACACACACATATATATAGATATATATATTTATATGCATTTCATATGTAAATAAAGATAAGAACATAAATCTATATTTACATTTGATGCATCCTATTTTTTTTTGTAGCTACAGGATGTTTTCCAGATGCATTCATATTAATATTGTCATAAATATATGTGTATATATATATAATTATATATACACATATATATTCACATTTATTTACTCATGTATTTGAGTACCCATTTTCTGGAAAAGTGAAGTATTCAATTTTTAACCAAAAGATGTATACACAGCTAGTTCCAGTGATATATATATATATTTATATTTTAAAATTATGCGATAATAAACAAAGGCATTGAATTTAAACTATATGCAGGGCAAGATAAAGGAGGTATGCTTGGATCATAGGCCAACGACCCCCCCATTGGGGTGTACTACCTATGGGATAGTGCTACCTCCACAGGCCGCAGCCTATGGAGGGCGCGACTTACACAACAATGCCTTCCCCACATGCGTACATCCAGGGCTATGACCTCATAATTTTTTTAATAAAAACTATTTTATTTATTATCCTTCAAGCTACAATAAATTTCGGTCCTCGATCTTCAATCATTTGGTCTCCAGAAAAAAAAATTATTGCATATTAATGCATCTACCCAGATTAATTTATAAATTGATTTTGAAATTATATATATATATAATCCTACAGTTCAAGGTATTGACAAATTTGTAACCAACAACATTGGTAATGTATTTCCCTCAATTTTTCCCGTGGAAATAATTCCGTATTTTATTAACAGACTCAATTTGCAGCAATACAACAAAGGAAAAAATACATGTAAGTATATATATCATAGGGGGTTTATAATATTCAGATATGCACAAGATTTGTCCATTTTTTTTGCAAATCTCATTCAAATGGGGAAATTTCATGGACAAATTCCACTTTCTAGACAATAATTTTCTCACCCATTGAATTTAAATTGCAATGTAAAAGGATTAAAAAGCTAGAATTTGCTTCTTGTTGAGTTTCCTCTCCTTGTTCTCCTTTCCTTCTCCTTCCACCGAGCTAGATTCACTGCACCTCTGAAACCCCCTTCTCGATAGCCATTATTTTGATTATTTTTGCAGAGAAAAACAAGAAGATTGTAAAAATAGTTGTGTTTTCTTATTAATCAATTTCTCTTTTTAAAGATTTCCTTTCATTTCCGAGACCTAATATTGAAAATAGAGAATTAAATAAAATTTATTTCATGCTCAACTTTTATCCCTATTTTAATAAGTAATCCTCTTTTGATTACAAATCAACATTTTTCCTAAAAATAAATAATTGAATAAACTATTATAATTGTAATCAATATTGAAACAATAGTATGGAAACTGACATTAGTTGTAATCCAAATGATTAATTTAAATAACACAACATCATTTAATTGCATATATATAAATATTTAATCGAACTAAAATTAATTCCTTAATTATTTACTTTTATTTCATTTTTTTAATTAATTCAATTAACCATTTTAAAATACTAACAATAAGACAATCATCCAAGCTAAATGCATCTATATGACACTAAGTTCTTTGTGTGTGTGATCAAGTGAACCATTCCTTGTTTACCCTTCCAAGAAGCTAACCTCCTCTACCTTAGCCACACCCTTGGTCTTTGACAACCTGCAACTCAAGTACACTCAGTAAACCAAGACGAGATTAGCATCCAGATAAAACATAATCAAATCAGCATAGCTCATTAATTCTAAATCAAATCCTACATAATTCATTAATTCTAAATATCACCTTTCTATTTTGCATCATTTCCAAAGTAAAACGATATTCCATTCATTTCAAATTTTCACAAAATTAAAATCTCTTTTTCATATTTCATTCCTTGAAACACCACATTAGTTATCATTTAATCTATCACTCACACACACATTCAGTTATATAGAGAAACCACATAAAGTAAAAGAAGGCATCACCAAAGTTAGAGACATGAAATTCTTCCCCACTTGGAAGAGACATCGTCTCGATGTCTTATTACAAACATCTACACAATAGAGTCTCAAGCACACAGTGTATCATAGTCATAATATGCAGAAAATGTAAATAACCATGCTAAAATCTCAAATGAAGAAAAGATATGTCAATATCCTTAACATTCTCCCAAACCTTATATCTTGAAAGGAAACTTCCCTCAGAAACTTCATAAAATAACCCCAAGGCTTTAGATGTAAGGTCTTAACTTTGCAAAGACAACTCTATGGCTTATGTAATGTTGGTTTCATAAAGGGCATTTATGGTTTAACAAAGGCTGGAAGATTTAAACTCAAACAAGGGTTTTATGAAATCTAAAAATTGTTTCAAACCCTAGTTGTAATTTCCAAATATAAAATTTGAAAATGATTTTTATCATCAAATGCAACAGTTTTATGATGCTTTTCTTTCCTAAACTTAACCGAAATTGATAAAAAAATTCAAAAGATTGAAGGGTTTTCAGATAATTCTAAATATACATCCTAAGGACAATCACAAATATGAATGATGCTTTACATAGATGGACCCATCACAAACTAATTCTTGCTTAATTAGGTAAAAACCACAATATAATTATAGAAATGGTGCAATCTTCAAAGGAAACTAAAATATTTTCAAACTATAAACATTCAAACACATACCCAGACTTGGAATAATATGAATAAAAATTCATAGTTGAACCATTGCATTAAAAGGGTTTAGACTAACCATACAACACATTGCAAATGTAATGAACCAAATATCTATCAAAATACCTTGAACACTTTGCCATTTTCATAACTGAACTAAAACTAAACATGAAAATAAATCTTAGAAGTAGGAACCATGCTGATATTATGAAGCAACAAAGATTAAGAACACCAAAAGTCAATGTCTTTCTCCTTGTATTAACTTCAAAATCTGCTTGCAATAATTCCAGATCCAACTTTACAATGAGGGAGAACCTCATATTTATAGAGTTCCATTATAATTTAGGGTTCTAAATTAACCCAGAATCAATGGCCAAGATCAAACATGTTGGACACCTACCTAGGTCGGCCAAAACAAGTTGGCCCTTACCATTTTTAAATACATTTACATTTCTAAATGTTAAAACAAATATATTGCAAAATTCGAGGCACTCTATCCTAGCATGGGGTTTTTTGTAAAATAAATAAACAAGGCACAAAATTCATGATAGGTTGTCCCCATCAACACTTTTCCCTATTTGTTGCATTTTTTAATATTCTTGAAATATGTGCAAAATGACATTTAATTCCTCTAGAATGGGCATGGGAGCTACTTGAATCCTATATGATGTGGGCACCACCTTAGCCTCAAAAAATTTAAGAAGCTTGGTCCACTCCTGCTGGGATTATTGAAATATGTGCATAAAGTCGATCTATACATTACTGCATCTTCCAGATGGTTTTCAGTGACTACACCATCAACTACGTGAGAAAAATTCTCTTGCCACCACTATTTTAATATATCAATTTTAACATATTCCTTGGCAATTTTCTTTCCAGTCATGGCCTCCAAAAGTAAAACACACCCTCCATAAAACTCATGTAAATATATTTTTTTTTTTGGAAATCAATTAAAGCCTTATCTATAATCTCCCTTTTGAATTTAAAAGAGTACAACCAATATTCGAGCTCACCAACCTCATCTTCAACAATTATTTTCTCCTTTATTAAAATCTGTTGTGGAGTATCTACCAACACATGCAATCTCATTACTGTCTTATCATTTGTAGCCTTGTAGGCTGCAATTATTTTTTGTACCTTATTTGAGTAGGTTGAACATTTTCCATACAATTGCACAATTTAATCTAGAATGGGGATTCCTTTGTCAAACAACCCAAAAATCATTTTTTGGGCAACTTAGACAAAGGATTTTATCTTACCCAATTCATCAATAGCTTCCTTTGAAAGGAACCTTGGCTGAGTAGAAGGACCAACATCCATTTACAATAGGACCAACAAGTGTTTGATGCAACTTTGTAGCTCTTCAACTTGTGCTTTCAATCGCTGCTTAGCTCTCACTTCTTTCTTGAGCCTTTGTATGATAGTTTCTAATGACTCCCTTAGCTTGTGGATTTCCTACTTCTTTGAAGTAGGGACCAATTTTATTGTAGTGACATTATAGTCCTTGAGAGAAATGTTTCCCTTTGCTTTATTTGTAGCCGGGTTGACAAGATTCACAACCCGATTATTAGAATCATCTTGAACAATTATTGAATATGATTTTTCCCTTTTCTTCTCCTTGGGCTTATTTATTGTGGCCAAAAATTCATCCCAATTGGGAGTAGCAATCTCTACAATAGATTTAACTCATAGTTGTTCTTTGAGCCATTCTAGAGCAATAGATTTTTTTACATTCGTATCTTCCTCTTATTGTTTCTCTTCATGTTGCTCTTGAATTTTTTTCCTTTATCTTGTTTCTCTTTATCCTGCTCCTTTTCTTGTTGTTCTTTCTACATTTCATGTTATTGTCCATGCTAGGTTTCCTCTGATTGTTCTTGTTGTTGTTCATCATTTTCTATGTTTACCTCATGCATTTTTTCCTCATGTTCAACAAAAGTATCTTCAAATTTCTCTTACTCTTGCTCACTGTCAACTTCTGTGATAGGTGGCATTGAATCCACAAGCTTCTCATTAACTAGCTTCTCCATAACAACTTCTTCTTGATGAAATTCCTCTTTATGCTGCTTGGGAGCTATATTAGTAATATTTTCCATGGTAGTTGGTTCCTTACAACTTCTTTTAACCGTTCTTCAACCTTTTCTAAATTTTCCAAGTTAGGGAATGGAATACCACTCCTTGGAGAGGCCTTTATTTGATAAACAACTTGGGGTTTATCCTCAAAGCTCTCTATATTGATTACTTCTTCTTTTATACTCCCTTCAGCCTCTATAATTTTTGCTTCTTCAAATTAATTTGTAGAGGGAATCTCATCGCCTTGAATTACTCGTTCCTTTTGGGAAGAAGGAGGAGTTAGGTCTATTGAGGAGGAATATTTTTTCTTAAATTTTCCCCTTTTAAGCCTTTGTTTGGGTGGCTCCTCAGTAGGTTATTTTATTGCTTTTCTTTTCTTCTTGGTAGGTTTCCTTTTAGTAACACCATTTTTCTTCTTTTTTCCTTGATCCCTTTTGGTAACCAATGGTTCTTCTTCTTATGATTCTTCCTCCTCAATTTCATGCACTTCAAATTATTGTTCTAGTCCTTCCTCAAAGGATCGGGATTGAAGACCCCCCATCTAATCATAGGAGAATTTAACTCCATCATCTTTCAAAATCATTATTTTATGGTTGGCCCACAATTTTATACATCTCAATGTACATGAGACATAACCTAATCCAATTTGGTTACCTCCTCTTCTTCCTAATCAATTGGAGGGACTATTTTATTTTCTATCTCCATATAATCATGACACTAAATTGTATCCCCATCATCATCTACTTGATCAGGGATCTCCACAAGCCTATATAATCTAATAATCTCAATGGACAACCTTGATTACTTTTTCTTGATGTAGCGTAGGAAATTGTAATCCCTTGTAGGTTATGGTACAAATTCATGCTTAGTTTAGACCTATTTTAGTGACCTTACATTTATGTATTTTCACCCTTCCTAAATAGGCCCTAATTCACTTTATTATGCATACTAAGGCCTATTTTTATCATTTTTCGACACTAAAACACACATTGAATAAATGCATTCAAGCATAAATTTTCCTTGGATCATGTGTGTCATGGACTTATAGGATAGGAAACATTTTCCCAAGGGTAAATGGGTCCCCTTTAAGTGCCCAAACCTATTTTTAAATATTTTTTGGTGATGTTTTATTGATTCAAATTTAACTTGCAATTTTCTGCTTTCAAGATCTAATATTCAAGAAATTAGAGAAATGCCTATAAAATTCTAAAATTTTCACCATTTAAAACTAGAGACCAAGAAGAGAGATGAAAAAAAGATAACATTCAATCAAGCAAAATTTAGAGTCTTGGAGCAACATTGTTTGTAATTGTAGGTCTTCAAGTCTATTTGTAGATTTTGATTAAGCTTTTGTCATATGATTGAAGGTTGATGCCAATAGAAGGACATGATAGATTCTAGGTGTGGGAGATGCATTTGGAAATTTCCTTTAACCCAATGACTTGTTTCCTAGTGTTCTCATCCTCAAGGTTCAT
Organism: Sequoiadendron giganteum; assembly: GCA_007115665.2. NCBI lineage: Eukaryota > Viridiplantae > Streptophyta > Pinopsida > Cupressales > Cupressaceae > Sequoiadendron > Sequoiadendron giganteum. Next base: position 340,193,474 of record CM021102.1, on the reverse strand, counting down.
TCTACTAGAAACCTACATCAAGGTATCATTTTATTTTAGATTTATTTGGGGTGTTTTGACTTCTTGCTAAGTGAATCTTGTATTGTCATATAGTAATCATAATCTAACACACTTGAGTAGGGTTTCTTTGAATGTTAGCTCATAAAAACCTTAGATTCACTTAAGGTTAGGGCTCACACACTGTCATTTATTGGATATTTATCTTTTATCAAGGTTTAATTACCAAACTTGGGGTTTGACTGGGGAAAACCCCCATAAAAACAAACAAACATTATCTGTTTATAGATTTATCATAGGTTGATATCCAAAGATGAAGATTTGTAGGTATAGGAGTAGAGTGTATACAAAGGGATACAAAATTAGTTTTTTCTATTTTAGAAAGGCCTATAAGGGCCCATTTTCCTAGGGGTGAATGAGTCCCTTAGCAAACCTCAAAATCAAATTTTGGTGATAGGTGCATGTGTCCAAACCCTTCTCAAATCTGCCTACAAATTGTGATTTCAGTTTCTGTACTTTTGGGAATTTTCATTTTAGGTATTAGGTCTTATAATTCATTTATTTTGAACATTGCATATCATTTTGATTTAGTTTTAGATTTGTCCTATTTTCTTAAGGATTGAGATCTAGGTCTGATTGACTCACCATTGAGGTTGAAAGTCAATATTTACACCTTGTGATATCTTTCCTAATGAAATTCCATTAGGGAAAGACACAAATAGAGAAAACATCCCCTTAATATTAAGGATCCTCTTTCCCAACATTTCATTTTGGTGAGTTTGACTTTCTTACGTCATACTTTTATGATTTGGAGATCCTTAAAACCCTAGATCTAGGTTTTGCATAATCTTGTTTTACATTTCATTTAGGGTTAAATATTACATATTTGCATCATTTAAACTCTTAAAAATCCAAAAAGAATGAATACATTCTACATAATAGTTTGCATTAAGGTGTGTTTAAGTAATTTAGATCAACATTTCATTCAAAATTGCATTAAGAAAAGTTATCATTTTGTTCATACATTGTCATAAAATTGTATTCATATTTCATTAGAATTTTTGAAAATATTGTCACTATAGTAACACTTTGCAACCACAAATAGTAAAAATATATAGTAGCACAATCACCCAACTTTTCATTTTCTAGAACCCTAAGCAAGGACTCATTCGCTAAAGGATGAATCTATCCTGGTACAGGTGTCTTGATAAAATTTTACATGCATTTCTGTAACTATGTTTGCTTTCTATTTCTACTGGTAAATCCGTGTTCTAAAATTTTAGAATAGTGTTTCCACATCAAAGAAATTTGACCTTTTACTTGTATTTTGGAAAAAAATGAAAACTTTAAATGTTACTTTTTAGTATTTAATAGCTTTAGATCTACACACACTTGTTTTTATTTTTCATTGCATAGTCTAGATAGATTAAGTTTTCATTTTTGTAAACAGTTGAAACCATAGATCATCCTAAAACATTTAACAAGCGTACATTGACTGATTAACCAAGTGGAAAAAGCATAGTAATTTGATAATGCCAGATCTCTTTCTACAAGTGCACCTATCCCTCAAGCCCTCTAGTAGTGATGTCTTTGACATGTTAGATGAAGCCCTTGAGGATCTCATCTCACCAAGATCATCCACTAAGGCTTGTAATAGAAAAACACAACAAAGAGTAGTCAATACAATCATACCTCAAATTATCATCTACCTACCTTCACAAAAACCAAAAAACCAAACCAAACCTGTGCTTATCATAGGACCACCTCAAAATAAACCAAAACCTCCAAGACATATCTTAATTTTTTCAAGGCAACTCACTAGTAAAAATGTTTCACAATAACCAAGTTATCATACCGCTGCTCATACACATAACACAAGGAGCAATAGGAAACTACAAACCATTCCTACATCCATACCACTTCCTCAACCCATTTTGCTTGTGCTCCTTTTTAACCTTCACATAGTGGAAAGGAGTATGAGCTTGTGGAACAACTTCATGACACTCCTGCTAATATTTCTTTATGAGATCTCATTCAAACATCACTTAATTATCATAGAATTCTTCAAAATTATTTGCAACAAGTTGTGGATCCTCCTAGTACACAACCAAATGATGTAGCAGCCCTATTAATATAGCAACTCTAATTCAAGGTATGAACTCTATCAATATAGATATTGTTTCTCATCAAGATGAGTTACCTCCATTAGAATTACAACAACAAAATAAGGCTTTGATGATATTGGCTAGGATTAACAAGATTGGCATTAGGTTTACTCTCATTGATAATGGTTCGACACTCAATTTTTGTCGTTTAAACCTTTTGGATAAAATTTATGTGGACAAGAATAAAATTCAACCAAATTCTTTATCTATCTATGGCTTTGATAATGTGGGAAAGCAACCGCTTAGTGTGATAACATTAGTTGTAAAAGTTGGTAGGGTTACATTGTAAACTAATGTCCATGTCATGCCCCAAGAAATATCATATAATCTCCTCTTGGGTAGGCCTTGGATTCATGAAATGAATGGATTCCCTTCAACACTTCATCACCTAATGAAATACACTTATAAAAAAGGTGCACACAATTAAAGTGGAATTACAATTAGAAAGTTGTTTGCAAACTAAAATAGGAATGAAACGTATTTTGAGAACATTGATACCAAATTTAAAAGTGGAACCAGTGCAAGAAGAAGAGAAAGAGAAGAGATTTTCAATGATAAAAAAACTATTGGATGATGATTTGGTTTCATTAGATTTCACACCTACATTCATGGGAGTCCATACAAAATCACAACAAAAGAATTAAGAAAGGAAAAATAAAAAATGGTAGTATCAACACAACATGAAGTGGAATCAGCAAAAGCATATAGGAAAACACCTTCAAGTAAAGAAGAAGACACAAATTACAAAACTAATTATGATGAGATTGATCATGAGAAGCAACCATCATTGAAAGATATGGAAGCTCTTTATGGATGAGGATGTCAACTAGTGAAACAAATTGGATATAATGGAAAAGGATGTGGAATGAAAGAAAAAGGCATTAGAGTTCTTATAGAGCCTAATATACAAGAAAAAAAAGAGGTCTTGGATATTATCCTTCATAGATAAAAAAAGCATCAAAAAAGCCTTCACTTAATATCAACACTATAAAAAATGATTTTTCTAAGACAACTCTCACATTGATTTTTCCTAAATTAATAGATACCACAAGTGATGATATGCCAATGGATTACTTTCAAAATGATGAATCTCTAACATTTTTTTTGGGAGTCTATGTTAATTTAGCAACTCACCATCACAATCGAAGATTCAAGTTATTGTTTAAATACTAAGTGATACTTTGGAGATGAAGCTAAAACAAGTGTTATGGACGAAGATCAACAAATCTCTAAGATTCGAAATCAAAGTGCATTACTTGTGGGAGATACAATAAACACACCAATGGATACATCTAATGATGAGAAGGCAATTTAAATAGAAAAATTTCTTGATTATGATGAACAAGAAGATCATGCAATATTATTACATGAATTTCTTGAAATATTTGCTTGGACTTATTCAAATATGTCAGGTATTGATGCTAAGATAGTAACACACAACATTGTTCTTGAGAAAGATACTAAACCCGTGAGAAAAAAATATACATAAGATGAATCCTAAGATAGCTTTATTGGTTAAAGCTGAAATTGAGAAGATCTTAGATGCTGGTTTTATTCATCCTATTGATTATTCTCCTTGGATATCCAACATTGTAGTGGTGGTGAAACCTAATAATCGTATTAGGATGTGTATGGATTTTCGTGATCTAAACAAATCATCTTTAAAAGATGATTTTCCCCTTCCTAATATCTACATGATAGTAGATTCTATTACAAGACATGCCTTATTATCCTTCATAGATGGTTTTTCAGGATACAATAAAATCTTTATTAATCCCCAAGATCAATACAAGATAGCCTTTACTACACCTTGTGGAACATTTTGTTGGGTTGTCATGCCTTTTGGATTAAAAAATGCTGCAACAATGTATCAAAGAGCTATGACACTAATAGCTCATGATTTTTTGCACAAATTTTTAGAAGATTACATTGATGATATTTTGGCTAAATCTATAACTTGTCAAGATCATGTCAAAAATCCTTTGTAAAATCTTTGAAAGAATCCGTAAATACAACATGAGGTTGAACCTAAAGAATATGTTTTTGGTGTGGATAGTGGAAAGTTGTTGGGTTTTATAGTGTCACATAGAGGCATTGAGGTGGAAACAAAGAATATTGATACTATAATAAACGTGCTACCTCCTAAGAATATTTCTCAACTAGGTAGTTTACAAGGCAAGATTCAAGCTATTTGTCATTTTGTTGTGTCATTGGTGGATCATACTCTTCCTTTTACCCAACTCCTTAAGAAAGAATACAAAATTAAAAGGAGTGAGGATTAGCAAAAGGATTTTTAAATTTTGAAGGAATATCTAGCTAATCCTCCCATTTTGCAACCCACTCTTCAAGGAAAACCATTCATCCTTTACATATCGGCAAAAACTCATGCTCTAGCTTTGTTATTAGCTCAGCAAGGTGAAAATGACAAAGAACATCTTGTTTATTAAATTAGTCGAACACTAAATGATTATGAAATTTGATATATACAACAATAAAAATAATGTTTGGGGTGATCCTAGAATATTGGCTTACAATTTTTGACCAAACTAGACACTAAACTGATTTTTTCTAACTAAATCTTCACTTTCGGGCACCTATAGCGGCTAAACTGCGAGGAATTTGAAGATGATGCAAACTAGTGATTTTTGACATTATGTCTATAGATTCTAAATATATTTTTTTCAATTTTTTTTGAATAGAATTGCACTTATTTTTCCATCTCCTTCGAAAACTAGTTGTTTTTCAGTAAACACCATTTTTAAGGAGTGATGCTCACCATATACAACATAACTTTTTTTCATGAAGGATAAAATTCTATTTTTTTCAAGTTTAGATTTGCAACTAAAATATCTAGTGCTTTCACTTGGTTTCATAGTGTTTTATTGAATATTTTTTCCTTAATCAAGTTTCAAAGTCAAACCAATTACAATTCAGACATAAGAAGACTATATACAACATAACTTTTTTTGTATGTATCGAAATTCAATTTTTTTTTTGTTGGATTGAAAGGATTTCAATATCTAGTGCATTGATATTTTTCAATTTTTTTTTTTGATAATCTGTTATTTTTCCACATGTGCAGATCAGAGAGCTTGATTTTCAGTGAAAAACCTACATTCACAAGAAATAAAAATAAAATAATTTTTTTTAAAAATTGTACTTTTTGGGAAGCTTATAATAAGGACTACATACTTAAATTTTTTTTTTTTTGAATGAATTCATTTGATCCCCCAAAAGGTAAATCAAAAGTGGTTTTTTATCAACATTTTGATAGGTGTAAAGGAGACTTCGTTATAGGTATGGTTTAATACTAGTGGGGTTCTATCCAAGGGGGTTTGATATAAGGTCGTTTGATCAAACCCTCTTCAATTGGAATCCTTAAAATGGAACTTTTTAAGGCTTAACTCATTATGTTTTCTAAAAATATGTGATTTCAACAAATATCAGAATCTCCCAGAAATTGTAAACCACCATTGTGGGATCACCCTTTGGCTCTTGTGTTTGCTACTAGAGTAAATTGAGACATTATTGTAGAGTAGAAAAAAGTTACCCTTTTTCACACTTAATTTGGGAATGAATATTAAGATAAAATTGACTTAATTATGCCTTATTTAGGGTGTTGTAAAGTGTTTCTTTACACTTTCACACTAATCTAAGGATTTATTAATTAATTGAGGTTAAATTGAGGTTAATTAGCTCCTTTAATTCAAATCCAAGCCTTATTTATTACATTTTATGAGGGATAAAACTCGACACTCTTAAATGAAACTGCACAACACCTAATTTTGCAAGGAATGTGTCCTAGGCTAGTGATCTAGGACCCATTCACCACCTGGAAAGTGGGTGCTCACTAGGTCCTAGGACCCCCTTTTGGAATGCTATTTCAAAATACTCAAAACATGTCCTAGTTGAGTATGCTAGGACCCATTCGCCCTATAGCAAATGGGTCCTCTTTAACTTAGGAAATCCCCCTTGGGATGTGTTTTGGGTGGGATTTTAATGATTTTAAAAATCCTAGATCTCATGTCTGCTTGTGCTATTAAAATTTTAGGATTTAATCTTATGTATAAATATAAGGTTATTTCACATATTTTGATCTAAGCTTTCAATTATTCGAGCATTATAGAAATTTTTTGATCAAGAGAGTTCACAAGAGAATTTAAGAAGGCATTCAAGGGAAGATTATTGAAGTCTATTGTAGCAATCAAAGATCAAATTCATTGTGTCAAAGGAACAAGACATCATGAATGTTGTTGAGCTAATATGTTGATGTAGCATTGAAGATCCAAGTCAAGCATATTCAAGGTGTTGTTTCATATCATATGTTGTGATCAAGATCTACATTCCTTAAGGCCACTTCATGCTAGATTGCTGATTTGTCATCCAATATTTCATCCAAGGTATCATTGTTTCATGTTCATGTTTCATTATTTCATCAAAAGGTTTAATTACCAAAGTGGGTTTTGACTAAGGTAAACCCCTATTCCCTAACAAAGCAACATTTTTCTTCTCCTTTGATGTGTTATTGTAGATTTTAGGTTGAAGATCAAGTGACGAGAAAAAGCTACAAAAGTCGTCAAAGTTGTCATCTTTCTTGCAAGATCATGGAAAGTCTTCTACATAATTTATTTCTGACTTTCAGAAGCTAAACACCTGGGATTTGGGAGTGCAAACATTGAAGAGCAAAACCCAAAAACCAAATTTTTTAGAACCCTAGCAGGGACACATTCGCCACTAGGCGAACAAGTCCTTAGTGAGGCCCGAAAAAACACTCTCTACAATAGGTACACATCATTTCAACATCTTAAAACTTACCTTTTTTATTGTTATAACAGTTAGGTTTGATTTATGATTGTTAATTGCACATTATATCCCTCATAAATTGAATGAAACTAAGTCAAAATTATGTGTACCCATTTGGTTAATCCTATTTGCGGTGCACCTCTCTTTTTCTATGTTTCAATTATTTACTAAATGCATAAGTGCTTGTTATCAAAAAATTTGATCCTTTAAAACACCTTTTTACTAAAACTGATTTGTCAAGACGTTTAGTTAAGTGGGTTATGTTGTTAACTGAGTTTGATCTTAAATTTGTTCCTCAAAAGGTGATCAAAGGACAAGCCTTGATCAACCATTTAGTTGATGCTCCACCATTAGTATTACCCACTCATAAATCATTCCCTAATGAAAATGTATTGACAATAGAGGACGAAACATGGGAATTATATTTTGATGGTTCTAAGTGTCAAACTGGGTCTAGAGCGGGGGTTATATTAATACCACCTTTAGGAAATCCTATTCCCTTATCTTACTATTTAAACTTCCTATGAACAAACAACATTGCAGGGTATAAGTCCCTAATTGTTGGGATATGTGTGACCTTATCCTTAGGTGTTCAAAACATTCATATATTTAGTGATTCTCAATTAGTCATTAAAAACTCAATAGATCATACCAAACAAAACATGATAAGTTATCTCAATACAAAAAGAATACGATGACATTGCTAGAATGTTTTGAATCTTATACTATTGAAAATATTCCATGAAAGGATAATCAACATTGAAATGCAATGGCAAGTGCTACTTACCTTGTTTCTCTCAAGGATCCTTCCATGGACTTTACATTTATAGTTCACACAATCACAAAACCTTCAATAAATGAAAAGATGAAATAAGCATTAGTGGCCAATATTGAAGTCTCTAGTGAATGGTACTCATCAATATTCAATTATTTAAAAGAAGGTACCTTTCCCAAACAAACTACTAAAAAAACTAGAGCTCATATTCAAAAACTTGCAACTCGATATATAATCCTACCAGATGTCTTATATAGACAATCCTTCAATGGACTCTTCCTTTGATGCCTTAAATAATCAAAAATTCCTAGAGCCCTTGAGGAAGCTCATGCTTGTGCTTGAGGGGGGAATTTTGGTGGAAGATCGTTAGTTCAAAAATTAATTTGCATAGGATATTATTGGAAAAACATCAAACAATATTGTTTTGATTATTTCAAGAAGTGTCACTAATGTCAAGAGCATAACAATTTGATTCACGCTTCTACTTTTGAACTTCGTGCCCAAGTTCCTATTCGGCCATTTTTGGTTTGGGGTATGGATCTCATTAGAAAAATCTTCCCTCCTTCCTCTTCTAGACATATGTTTATAATTACTACAATAGATTACTTCATGAAGTGGGTAGAGGAAATTCCTCTTTGTTCCATGAATGCTGATGCAATCTATTATTTCATCTTGGAGAACATTATTCCTAGATTTGGCCTTCCTTTTGCATTAGTTTCAAACAATGGTCCAGATCATTTAAGAACAATTACGTCAAAAAATATTGGAAAAATTTCACTTTCAACATCATTTTTCAACACCATATTACTCACAATATAATGGTCAAGTGGAAGCAACAAACAAAACCCTTGAAAAACTCCTGAGATAGTAAGTAAGCATAACAAGGATTGGGACACTAAATTGTCTTATGCATTGTGGGCTTATCACACAAGTATCCGAACATCTACAGGAAATAAACCTTATAACCTTGTGTATGGTGCTGATGCAATAATACCCTTAGAGTTAAAATTCCTTCATTTCAAATTTATCTTAGAGGCCTTATTGACGATAACACCTACACAGATAAACTATTTCAACAACTTGAAATTCTTGATGAACATGTATAAATTCTCTCGAGCATCTCCAAGCTTATTCCAAAAGAATGCAATGCAGTTACAATGATAATATCATTCGTCACTCATTTACAAAGGGGATTTGGTATTATATGAAAATCAAAGTAATGTTAATGCCGCCCCAGGTGTAAAAGGAAAGTTTAGTCTGAATTGGTTAGGCCCCTACATAATCAATGAGAGTTATGGGTCTAGAGTGTATGCATTAATAGAAATGGATGGTACACCTCTCAAATAGCTGCGCTTTTGCAAAGATATTACACTTAACATTAATTTTGAATATTATGTATATTAAAGAATGTTGTTAGATTAAGTAGATAGTTTTCTATTTTATCTCGCTTTGCTTCATTCTTGACAAACATTCTTGGTGTGTCTTGGATTATATAGAGTAATTGTTCATTTATTTGAAATATTACTTTCTTTTACATGCTATTCAATTATATGTGTGTTATGTTAAATTAGATCATTACATACATTTAGTTTCTAAATTAGATCATAAGAGCATCTAATTTGATATATCACACTTAGTAAGATAACAATTAGATCATGGAAATATTTATTAAACGATATTACCAAGATTTTTTAATAGATCACATTGACATCTAATAAAAATAAGAATTGATAAAAATAAAACATGCTCATATATATAGAAGATCATAAAGATTATATTCATGATTACCATGGTAACCAAATGTGGTGTGATTTAGCATAATACATCTAGTGAGGCCTATGAATACCAGACTCCTTAGGGCCTAGTGTTGGTGCTCATTGGCAGACAGTGGAGTGAGAGAAACTCATAGAGCTCATCCAATATTGAAGGCATTGTACCTCACCTCTAGCCATACCCTTGCTTATGAGTGCTGAAATACACTCCTATTCTATCCAATCCATGTCTGCTTGAAGTGTAGTAACCTCCACCTGAAAATTGAGTTTTGACCACATGAAAGTCTATGCCTCACTCTTAAAAGGAACCTAGGTGGCTTGAAGCTCCTCATATGTAGTCTTGAGCCCCTTGTAAGAATCTCTAAGCTCCTCATGTGGGTGTTGACTCCTCCCTAGCTCTAAACTCCTTGATCATCCTCATAAAATCCTCATAATCTATCTTCCATCTCGCTAAGGCTCAAATTGGTCTACATGGAACCTCATACTGGGTGGTGGCCTATGCTCTACTCATATTTATTGGTGTTGGGGCATAGGTGGTGTCATATCTGTAGTGACTCAACTGAAGATGTCTAGCCACTCTCGTGTCTCCACTGCAAGAAAGAAAAACATAACATAAGTTAGAACAATATTAATGCATATCTAAAAACTTATAATCTAGATAAATCACATATCATCAACTAGATCACTAGTCTTCTAATCAGGATCTTGACAAGATCAAATAGGTGCCCTATCGGGACTACTCACATGAGTAGGAAGGGTGGTAGGTGTAGCATGGCTACACTCTCTATGCTCATGAGATGAGGTGCCTGTTGTAGTTGCTGTCTATGCTTGGGTAATGTGAGGACAAGATGTTGATCTCTCCTTGGGGGAATCCATAGCCTCTATTGGCTCCTCTCTCATCAAATATTGATCCTCCTATGTATCATCTATCATGCCATCATCATTCGTAGTATCACCATCCATGATTTCATCCTCTCTCTCATCTTTGTGACCTAGAAGAGGTCCAACGTCACCTAAAAGATTATTTTCAAGGAAGACATGTGGAGGTCATGCTCTCATCCACCATCTCTCATAACCTATAGTGGTAACCACATCATCCAAGTTAGATACTAGGTATGTAGCTTGGTCCTCATCATCTAAGTCACTAAAATCAACATTGTCAATGGTAGGATGATGAATGTATCCTTTCTTGAAACCAATCCATGAAGATCTTACATATGTAGGTCATGGCCTAGGTGCTACCTAAACCTATCTAAATGGATGCATGATGTGATCATAATAAAATGGAATAATACTATTTTCATGTCGTGCAACCAATAATCTATCTTGTTGCATCATGGCCAACTGTCATGTATGATTTGACCACTGTGGTATAGTCTTGTATTGTCTCCATACTATATCATCCTCCTCTTAGTGATCAAACTAGACTCTCTAATGTAAAATATATCTGCATTACCAAGCTCATCTCAGTGCATAGCTATAGGCTCTTATATAAACAAGGGTTGCTATGGTAGGAAAACCTTTTGGTCTGGTGCATGTGATATGCTTGAAGGCCCACTCTTGAAGAAGTGTACAATGAACTATACTATGAAGATCTTGATAAAAAAGTGACCAAGATCATAATAGAGATGAGTGAGCGTATTGTGACCCCATGCATATATGATATGATGTCACTCCATATCACAATTAGTGTAAACAAGGCCTCCCTTGAGGTGTGTACCTCATGCATCAGGTACAAATGCTAGCATAATAGTCACACACATAATGTGTCAAAGCAATATAGATCAAGCATTGGAAGCCATTGAAGCTTGATGCGAGTCCCAATATTCTGAGGAGCAATAGGGTGACTAGTACAATATTGTAGTATATAATGCATCATCTGTCGACATGTGCCATCCTCCTCTAAGTGGACAATCTCACCCCAGATGTGCATCTTAAGAATCTAATGTACATCCTCTAATTTCATTGTCATCTCCCTTATTGGGAGATGAAAGGTGAAAGTATTTTGGTCCCATCTCTCTACCAATGCCATAAAAATCACATCATGATACATCATGGGTGGCATGAGGTATATCCAAAATAGTCCAATAGCACTTAGTGCCTCCAGATCCTCTTCAATCAACTAGGTAACTTGCTTGTGGAGGAAAGAGAATAGGTGTCTTCCCATCACTATCAGGCGAGTGCTGGAATCTGAAAGAAGCAAAGGAAATCATTAGTAACATCACAAAAATAGTCAACCAAATAGTTAACAACAAAGTAAAACTACCCTTGGACATTCTGCCCAAAATTGGACAAGGTCACCATTTCTGGATGGGGGATCTAGGATAGGGTCATCAAAATGGGATAGGGTCCCCATTTTGGGATGGAGTTCTCATGATCTTTGAAAAAAGGCACAAATGGTGCAAAATGTAAAGGAAAATGATAGGGAGAAGGTACAATGAACTCACCTCTAGCGGGATGTCACCATTTGCAATCTTGGATCATAGAACCTCTAATCTCAGGGGTTCATAGGGTTGTCAGATCAACATCTTCACTCCTCTACAAAAAGTTAATCTCCAAATTGTAAGTGTCAAAATGATAGTCAAAATGTGATTTTTTACTAACATACAGTACAATAAAGTTTCTTAAAAATACATTTCACTCAAACCATTATAATGGGGGCTAGAGAACTCCATTTTCAATGTCATTTGTTGCATTGGATTCATATTTATGTTCTTGATCTTATCCAATATTTATTGATAAATGGTGTTGTGATATCATAACCCTATCATAAGAATTTCCATCAAAAAAACCCTAGAAAATTGATGAGGTTAGATTGTTACCTTGATTCCACCTCCATAAACAAAGCAAAATCAGGGGGCATACACCTGCAATTGAATTTTATTCTTTGTAGAAGCTTGAAATGTTTTAAGATGATTTTAAATAGCTAATGAATTATTTTTTCAGAATGCAGTTCCTAACATTGTGATTTTGTAGATAACTATAGTGGTGGCTTCATTATCCTTGTTCACAATTGAATTCCAATATCCATATGAGTATCCTTTTTATAAAGCATAATTTACTTTCAAATACTTTAGCTTGCATATACACATAGTGTCATTAGGCTACTAAAGAGGGGCCTAAATTTAGCGTAGGAAATTATACTCCCTTGTACGTGATAGTATAATTTCACGCTTATTTTGGATCTATTTTAGTGACCTTACATTTATACATTTTCACCCTTCCTAAATAGACCCTAATTCCCTTTGTTATGCATCCCAAGGCCTATTTTTATCATTTTACGACACTAATACATGTATTTAATAAATGCATTCAAACATAAATTTTCCTTGGATCATGTGTGTCCTAGACTTATAGGCCAGGACCCATATGCTCAAGGGAGAATGGGTCCCCTTTAAGTGCCAAGATCCATTTTTAAATATGTTTTTGGTAGTATTTTATTGATTCAAATTCAACTTGCAATTGTTAGTTTTCAAGATCTAATATTTGAGAAATAATAGAAATGCCTATAGAAGTATAAAATTTTCACCATTTCAAACTAGAGATCAAGAAGAGAGATGAAAAACACATAACATTCAAGTAAGAAAAATTTAGTCTTGGAGCAACATTGCTTGTAATTGCAGATCTTCAAGTCCATTTGCAAATTTTGATCAAGCTTTTGTCACATTATTGAAGGTTGATGCCAATAGAAGGACATGATTGATTCTAGGTGTGGGAGATGCATTTGTCCATTTCCTTTAACCTAATGACTTGTTTCCTAGTGTTCTCATCCTCAACCTTCATTCTCCTAGCAATCTACAACAAGGTATCATTGTATTTCAGTTTTTTTGGGGTATTTTGACTTCTCCCTAAGTGAATCTTGTCATTGTCATGTAGGAATCATACTCTAACACACTTGAGTAGGGTTTCCTTACATTTTAGCTCATAAAACCATTGGATGCACTTAAGGTTATGGCTCACATTGCCATTTATTATATCTTTACATATTCTATCAAGGTTTAATTACCAACCTTGGGGTTTGACCAAGGAAAACCCCCATACAAACAATTTTTTATTATTTTTATGTTTGTAAATTTACTATAGGTCTAGATTCAAAGATGAAGAGTTTCAGGTACAAGAGTAGAGTGTAGATGGAGGGTTACAACTTTAGTTTTTGTAGTTTTTGAAGGGCCTACAAAGACCCATTCACCCAGGGGTGAATGAGTGGACCTTAGAAAACCTTAAAATCAGATTTTGGTGACAGGTGCATGTGTCCAAACCCTTCTCAAATTTGCTTGCAAACTATGATTTCAATTTGTGTATGTTTAGGAATTTACATTTTAGGTATTAGGTCTTATAATTCATTTGGTTTGAACATTGCAAATCATTTTAATTTGGTTTTAGATCTATCCTATTTTCTTAACGATTGAGATCCAAGTCTTATTGACTCACTATTGAGGTTGAAAGTCAGTATTTACACCTTGTGATCTCTTTCCTAATCAAATGCCCTTCAGGGAAAAAAATAAATAGAGAAAACATCCCCTTAATATTAAGGGTCCTCTTTCCTAATAGTTCACCTGAATACTTTGAATTCATCTCTGTAGTTTTCCCAATAGTCCTCAAGATGGGGCTTGTGCCTGTATGACCTGTTAGAATTTTTGCTTGCTACTCCATATGGATCAAAATTTATTCTTTCTATATGTGTCTAGAGATGAAAGAATTCCATTTGAAATTCTGAATTTTGTGCACTTGTAATAGTGGGACAAGCCTCCCAACCATCTATTGCCATTGAGAAACGTGTAAAATTTAACAAATTATTCTTTAATATTTATTATTTTATTTGACATTGATTGGAATTAAATAAATTATTGAATCAATATCCAGTAGTTTATGTATAGTTCATGTTAGTACGTGATTAGCTAACATTTAGATATAATTTTTATTTATGTGATATTTATTAAAATAATCATTAGATATTTCTTTATATGTATTTCAAAAGTATTTTATAGTTTTTCAAATTATTATCATTTTGATAATCTTGTCTATTGCTTGGAAGAATTTTCAAGTTATTAGTGTTTGTCAATTTTAGATATCCTTTTTGAATAGTTATTGAGTCATCATTTTAATAACTATCAATTAGTTGGCACAAAATCATTCTTGACTTAACTCTCACCCTTTTTCTTCCATATTTTTTTTCATTTTCTTCTTCACCTCAACTGGATCAACCTTATTCACCTAATCAATATTCTCTTATGAAATAAAAGGTTTCACATTATTTCTTCTATAAAACTTGGCTATTTGTCCCGGTTTGTTGCATTTGTGACATATGACACCTTTTTGTTTAATAATCTTACTTCTTTCCATTCTAGATCTACATTCAAAAGCCTTATGCCCAAATCCATTACATGTATAACAATAACCATTGAAATATTGAAATATCATACCATTATTGTAACCTTTCATCATATGAATTCTACATTCACTAGCCTTATGACCAAATCTATTGCATGTATAACATTGATTGGAAAAGGATTGAACATTTTGATTCATTCTGCTTCTACACTCTACATCTCTATGTCTAGACTTATTACAAGAATAACAATAACCATTAAAAAATGAATACCTTTGTGCAATAGGTTTTCTGATAGGAGGTCTTTTGAAATATTTCTTCTGGTTCTAGACCTATTTGATATTGCTCTTATTTTCATTCTTCCTTTAACCATTTTTTTGATTTACCTTTGAAATTTCAGCTTTCTCAAACCATAATTATTCTTTGTCTTTATAAGCCTTTTGGATTGCAATAATTTTATCAAGCAAGGTGGAGCTCTTCTTGAATTTATATTCTTGAACCTTTTCTTTCTCTAGATCTAATCTCAAGGTCTTGTTCAAGCTTTGAACATTCTTCAAATTTATCTTTCAATTTCTAACATTGAGGAAATCTTCAACTCTTTCTCCTTCAACTTGCACTTTTAGATTGGTGATTATTTCATTTGATTTCTTGAGATGCTCATTTGTTTCTTGGAATATTTCTTTAGCTTTCTTGGGTTTCTCTCTCAAATTCTTGATACACTCATCTACATCCTTAAGATTCTCTTTCAGATCTATATTCTCACATTCTACTTTATCTAGATCATCAAGGGCTAATTTGAGTTCTCCTTCCATATCAACTTCATAATATTCTTTAGTAAACTCTTCAAGGGTAATCTATTCCAAAGGAATATGATACTTATTTGTAGCCATGTGTTCAACCTCCAAGATCTACTTTAGTGATCAAGCAATTGAAGGATCCAAGCTTTGATACCAATTATTGAACACCAAGAATACTCAGAGGGGAGGTTAATCAGTATTCCTTGAAGCTCATTAACTTCATCAAATTAAAATTCATTCAAAGAATCACATTAAAGTTGTGATAATGGAAAGGAACATATAAAGAATACAACAAATTAAAGAACACACGAACGCTAAATTTACATGGAAAACCCTTGAAAGGGAAAAACCATTGTGAGGATTAGTGCATAATATATTTTAACTAGTTATAATGGAGATTAAAAAATTGTGGACTCAGTATCCAAGGACTCACTGTCTAGAAAGATAGAATGACTCACAACCTAAAATAGAAAAATATAGAAGAAATGGTGGCTCACTGCCAAGGATGAACTGCTAATAATGCATTTGACATGTGTTGATCATATGGTTCCAATTAAGCTCTAAATAATGACTTAACACAGTTCATACTTTATTACAATTACAATTCACACTTCTCTATACGCCATATATTGCACACACTCTCAATTACATCATACATATGATCCACACAAGGAATAATGGTAGGACACTGGGCTGCCCCTCGAGAGGTTGGCCGAAAATATCAAATTTTTGGGTCAAGCTCGTGACAATGTTTTATTTCAGTTCAGATGCATAGAGTACAAAAAGTTAATCTTATAGGACCCTCATTGATAGTTTGGATGTTCCTAGGAGCTCCTAATTTCCACCTAAGAGGCTTTCCTAGGTTAAAAACTAGGGTTTGGTGGGTTAAAATAGGTAATTAGGGTTCAATTCTCCTTATTTGAATTCTAAGCCTATATTTATTTCTTGCCTCTAGATTTCATGATTTTTTGATTGTCGAGGAGCTACGACGAGAATTCGAGAAGCCTCACATCACACGGATGGGGTTTCTAAGTTTTGGTGGCCTACAAGCATTGGTGCCCCGATATGCACCCTTTCCTTTCTTGTTTTCGACTTTTCATTATTGAGTAATTAATGCATGAAGACAAATTAGGCGTAAGTGGTAGGTTCATGTTTCTTATTCATTTGCATTGTTTTGACTACTATTGATGTTTATGATTGAATCACTCTTGCATTTTTTGCTCGCACTTGACATAATTGTTCACTTTTGACATAATTTTTTGCTTTTTTTTTGCATTTTCTTCAAAGTTTCACTTTTGAATTTTTTGTTTCGAAATGGCTACCTTTGTGTTGATAATATTTTTCTCTTTTGATGTTTTTAACGCTTTTGATTTTCTTTGCCGACAAAATAGTGACCGCTTTTGGTTGGTTTTACCACTTTTTCTAAAAAAGTAACCGCTTTTGACTTTAAGTGACTGCTTTTGCTATTTCTAGAATTTTGAGTCAGCTTGTTTGTTGTCTTAGGTTCATTTAGTGTTTTCATAGAAAATTCTTAACATCATGGCTGAATATTTGTAGGCAGATCTCTAACTTCTTATGTCGAGGGAGTGATGATCACATGCATTGTTTGATTTGATGTCTGGTTTTCACGAGTTGGAGTGGGATATCCTAGATACTATGGGGTTAAGACATATATGTTACCTGATGACTATTAGATGCCGTAGAGATATGATGACCGCTCTTGTTGAGAGATGACACTCTGAGTCATCATCCTTTCACTTACCTACCGTTGAAGCCACCATCACCTTGGATGATGTATGGAGGTTCTTTTGTGTATCGATTCATGGAGAGCTTGTGACCTATTATATATGACAGGGTACACATACGATGCACTTAGTGCTTGGTGTTAGGCATCTTTGGGTTTGAGAGTCAGAGATAGAATCGTCTCCCTTCATTGGTAGTGAAAATCTCATTTCATTGTTTCTATGTGCTTTGGTCTTGGGGCTCATCGTTCCTCATCGACGAGGTAGTCAATTTCTCATTGGTTGGGATGTTTGCATTGAGCAGATGTTCGAGAATGGAAATAGGTATGCATGGGGCCTATGTCTCCTTGCATATTTATAAAGAGACATGCATGAGGTCACCTATTAAGGAGGTAGTTCCATTTTTGTTGGGATCACTCTACTTCATGTATGGGCCTGGGAGCACATCCCAATTACTAGGCCTGGTGGAATTTTAGATTGGGATCCAAAGGATCTGTATTCTTACAAATATGGCAAATTTATTCATTATACTTAGCCTAGGCAGCTACATTACTAGTGCCATGTGATAGATGACATGTCTGGTTTCATGTGGAGGCCATGGTTAGACTATGATGCATGACATGATGATCAGGAGTAGCTGCCATTTTGTAAACAGACTCGATGGTTGATCAGTGAAGTGAATTCTTTGTTAGAGAGATATCTAACTGATCGTGTTCTTTGCCAGTTTGGTGAGAGATAGAGTTTTTTTGTTGTTGATTATGAGGCTTGTTTTGGGAGGACCACTCGAGAGGTTCAGGTGTGGGGTTTACAGGTTGATCGTGATGCTATTTTTGTGGAGTTTAGAGAACTCGTTCCCTTTGGAAGGGGGTTGGTAGTTGGACATGTAGATCCAAAGACTACACCAAACTATGATTAGTGGTGGGCTAAGCAGATTCTTCTATGCTTTATAGATTCTGTTGGCGGTGCACCAACCATGGACAAAGCAGGTATTACTAGCCATTGAAGGGAGAGACAACGACTCCGAATCACTGCTGATCAATTGGATAGAGTTAAACAAGATGGGCGGTAGGATGGATAAGATGATCACATGTAGCAGGATCATGCACAAGTTTGGGTCCTCCTCCACCACCTAGTGATGCAACAAAGGCATCACAAATAGTTCAGTTGACAAATACTAGAGATGCAAAGGTAGTGCAATGACAGGCCATAGAGCTTTAGCTTGTTACCTTTACTGTAGAGAGAGACACTACGAGGTAGGATAGGGATGGCTTTAGGTAGTAGCAAGACACCGAGATTGGGTGATTCCTTGTCGTTGAGGCACATGTACAGGTCATTACAGTTGAGAGGGATACCTTCAGAATAGAGTGAGATTCTCTCAAAGAAGAGAAAGAAAAATATATGAGAGAGGCTACATATTATTAGACTCTGTATGAGGTTGCCTCCCCAGAGTAGATAGACGTCTGAGGTTTGGTGAGCCTAGCACAACCACTGGTGCAATCGATTTAGTGACTAGTCAGTGAGACACCTTGATCAACCTACATTTATGCCATAACCCTCTCCGCACCAAAGCCACGACAATCAAAGATCTCCACATTTGGTTGGGTAGTAGAGTTATTTATTCTTGACCCTTATATTATTTATTATTCAGAGACTTATATTGTAGACATGATTTTGTATATACATTCATCGGCTTAGCTGAGGCCTCATATATATATATATTATGATATCACACATGTTTATATTATGATGTACTTGAAATTCTCATTTTTGATGATGATAGATATGAGATATACATGTTTCGATTCATATTCATTATGTGTTTATGAGATGATTATGGATAATGATGTATTATTTATACATGTTTTTATACTTTTATGATGTATGCATATGTTGTGGATGGATGGATGGTCTATATATCTATATGATATATGATGTTTTATTATGTATATCTTGGATGATGACATGTCTTATATATGTGATGTATGATTATACATGATACTTGATGTTTTTATTTCTTTATTATGGTCATGATATATACTCCTGAATTGGTGGATGTAAGAAGGATGTTGTTAGTTTAGAATAAATATTTGGATGATGGATAGAAATTTGATGTTGTTAGTTACTAATGAGTTTATTTTTCTTTGCATAGAGGCTTTGTATCTCTTACAATCCTTAATAATGTAGAAAAAAATACGATGCACTAGGGTATTAATAACCAAAGTGGCTTTGTATCCATTGCATGAACTTTGACTCGACATACAAAGAATATTCTTCCTCATAGTAGAAATACAAAAAAATTGTTAAAATATATGTTTGAGTTGTGTTAAAGCTTTTTAGACTAGTTAAATAGAGAGGTATGAAATACCTATCATGCAACCACTACATGAATTGTCTCAAAACAACTTCCATACACTAAACAAAGCAAGTATTATGCATGGTAGTATCAAAAAAACATCTTACAAAAAAAACTAACAAAAATTGACAATTAATACCACCATTCCTTCTCTAAATCCTTATGGGCATCCTCAAGAGATCCTGGGAATGTGGTATTATGATAAATCAAAAAGATAATCTACTATAAAAAGATAAAAACTATTGCAGTATCACTTGCCATATTTGTTTTGATGTTTTAGGCCATTATCTAGTTTTGATGATGTCTATTGTAGGAATGGATCCGTTAAAGGCATATCTAAGGATGTTGTTCATGAATTATCAATAGATAGGTAGTTAACACTTTGACATTGTTTTCACTTGATATTTGTCTAACTATTTCAATCTTCACTTTGAAATATTTGATTTTGTTGTTTTTTTTGTTTGTTGTTTGCATTATCAAAGGGTGAGTGACGATTGTTTATTATGGATGAAAAGTCTATTGTAGTTGGTGATGATGGAGGTAAGAGCTTTTTGATTTTCTGGAGTTTTATGATGCTATTTTATGATTGTCTTACCTATTGTACAAATACTAGTTCAATAAGCCCATAGGGTTGGGTTCAATTTTAAAAGCTAATCATGACTGACATCATTAATAGTCATTTTTATTGTCTTTAGGATGGTTTTATTAGATGCTTCAACCTAAACATTTCCTTAATGGTGGTAGGGCGTGGAGAATCTATGCTAGATATAAAACTTGGATCAAAGATCTTTGACATGTTGGTTTTTAAATGGGATCCCATTTTCCATTATGATGGTTTGGGGAATCCCATATCAAAATATCAAATAATTCGAGATGAACTTAGATATTTGTTTACTGGTGATGTAGGTTAATGGAATTGCTTCTATCCATTTTGTGAAGTATTCAGTTGCGGTAATGATGAACTTATTCCCATTTGATGAAGTGGGAGAGATATTACCTACTAAGTCTAATTCCCACTACAAAAAAGGCCTTGGTGTCGTGATAGGTCTTAGCTCCTGTGCTGGTGCATGAATGAGGTCACTATGCTACTAACATTGGAAACATTTTCTTGTGTAGGCAATAGCTTCTTGTGCCATAGAGGGCCAATAGTATCCTCTTCTTAGCAACTTTTGTGCTAGGTTAGGTGCACTAGAGTGGGACCCAAAAATTCCTTCATGTACCTCTTGTAGGGCAGTTTGTGCTTCTTTTGTGTCAAGATGATGAAGTAAAGTACCCTCTAAACTTTGATGATATAAGGTGTCCTAAGATTGTGAATCAGGAAGTCTTATGAGTAAAGGTTTTCTTTTGGGTGGTTTTCAAGTGACGAGGTATGATTCCATGTTGGATATAGTCAAATTTATAATGGTACCATGGTGAGTTAGGACCAACAATAACACACACTAGTTCTGATTCTAGGATATCGAATGTCGGTATTAGGAGTTTCTCCACAAGGAATTCATACTTAGAAATATTTTGTGGGATGTCAAGGAGTGAACCTATCATTGCCATAGCATTGAATTCTCTCTTGTTGATTTGGGGAACCTATTCAAAGGTGATAGTGACAAAATATTGCTTGAAATTCTCCACCATCCTTTTATATGGCATTATCTTGTCATCTTTTGTTTGATACTCATAGTTTACTTGCATGATTACTAGTTGAGCTCATCTCCATAAACCTACAGTTCTTTAATCCTCCATTCAACCATTTTTAGTCTAGGGATTAATGCTTCATACTCCAAGATGTTATTTGTGCATGGGAAAGCAATTCTATAAGCCTTAGCTATACTATCTCCCCATGGTGTGAGAAATAATATACCTGCTCTTGAGTCATGTTGAGTGTGGGACCCGTCAAAATACAAGGTCCAATAGCTTGTCTGTTCTATTAGCAATATGATTTCATTTGGAAAGTCTATTGTGAGAGGCTAGTGATCTTCCATTGGTACTTCTTCTAGTTGATCTATTGTGATATGTCCTTTAATGGCTCTCCTATCTACACACTCTATGTCAAGCTTGCTCAATATCATCACCCATTTAGCAATCCTACCTACTAGAGCTGATTTTTGTAATAGGTACTTTAGTGGATCTACTTAAGAGATCAACTTTAATTGTCTATTCAAGATATAGTGTCTCAACTTATATGCTGCAAATAAAATAGAGAGACACACTCTTTCTATGGGTGAATAGTTCAATTCGTAGCCCATCGGTGTCTAGGTGATGTAGTAGACTTCTCTTTCCTTGTTATTATCATCTAGTTGTGCTAAGAGAGCTCCTAATGCTACTTGTGTTGTAGATACATAAAGTATCATTACTTTATCTAGAATAGGTGGCTTTAGTACTAGAGAAGTGAGGATATAATATTTGATTTGTTGGAATTCTTGATCACATCTTCCATCCCACTTGAATGTGATGTCTTTGTGTAGGAGATGGGTGAATGGATGACACTTGTCTACCAATTACGTTATGAATCACCTAATGGAATGTAGTTTCCCTTGTAGAATTCCTAGTTTCTTTAATATCTTTGGAGGAGGCATTTCTACTATGGCCTTTATGTTTGCAAGATCTACTTTGATGCCTCTCCTTGATACTATTTATCCTAGCAGTTTCCCAAATGTTACTTTGAATACACACTTTTTTGGATAGAGCCTCAAGTTATACTGTTTGATCCTGTCAAACACTTTTGAAAGGTTGGTAAAATGATTTTCTCTTTTGATGGAATTCACTAGTATGTCATCCACATAATATTCCATAATTGTATGCAACATATCATGAAATATTGTAGTCATTTCTCGTTGATAGGTCACTCTTGCATTCTTTAGACCGAATGGCATGACATTCCAACAAAAGGTCTCCCATGCACAAGTGAATGTTGTTTTATGTTGATCATCAGGGGATATATTTATTTGATTATATCATGAAAATCCATCCATCAATGACAACATTTCATGCCCTGCTGTTAGATCTACAATCATATCAATGCTTGAGAGAGGGAAGTCATCTTTTGGACAAGCTTTGTTTAGATCTCAAGAATATGTGCAGATTCTCATGCCCCCAGTGGGATTTGATACAATTATTAGATTTGAGATCCATTCAAGGTAATCAATTGGTTTGATGAAAGCCACATCTAGCAGTTTCTTTATTTCTACTTTTACCAAAAGTGTTATTTGGGGATGCATCTTTCATAGTTTCTGCTTGATAGGTTTAGCTCCAAGAAATATGGTTAGGTGGTGTACGACCAATGCTAGATCTAGCCCTGCCATTTATTCATATGTCCATGCCAAGCTTATCTTACTTTCATTGATGAATGCTAAGAAGTTCACTTCCTCTTTAGGATCAAGTGGAGCTGCATGGTATGTGATCCTGGGTATTTCTGCTGTGCCAACATTTATAGGTTCAACTTCTTGAACTAGGAGTGTCGACTTCTCTTGATATTCAAAAATAGGGAGATTGAATCCTTGATCTTTAGGTGCCTTGAGGAGGTTTTCACCCCTAGATTCATCCTTTATTTTTCTCTTTTTAGGATATGATAGAGCCACATCATGGTTTTCCCTAGGGGATCTCATTTTGAGTTTTACATTATCTTTTTCAATTTTGTGACTAGAGGAAACAATCTCCCCTCCGAAATATGTTTCCTATTTGAGTTCCATGATAAAACTTGCTTTATGATATCTTGATGGTATATTGGTTTGAAGCCCCATAAACTCTGCAATAGCTTCATCATTTTCGAATTGATCCAAAATAGGTGTATGGTGTTGTCAATAGTTACAATCTATTAACTATGGGTAGCACAGGGGTAGGCTATCATCGTTATCTATAAAGCTTATGTAAGTTGAAATGGCCAATATGGATCTATCATCATTCTCCCATTGGGTATCTAGGTCATCGTCGCTAGAGGTGAAAAAGGAAGGAGAAGACCATTCATACTCGTTAGAGTCTATTTTATAAGTGTGGTGTTTGAATGTAGGTTTGCTAGGTCAGATAGGGAATATTATGCTAAATCTTTCAAATAAGTCCTCAATGGGTAAATAATTGTCTATAAGATGGTAGATATCTGATGTCTTAATGTCAGTAGAAGGAGCTCCTTTCTTAAAAGAGGCACATCCAGTATTTGGAGTAACCAACGTCTATCAAACCATAGCCTAGTCCCATGTTCTTCTTTCTTTGTTCCAATATAATAGGTTCCCATCTACCTTGTTTGTGTCGCCCAAGGCCACCTTTTCCAGTGTATCCCATTTGATTAGCCAATTGTTATCCTTTACTGCTAGGATCAATGAGAAGGGGTTCTAGCTATTCTGGTTCTTGTTGGTCTTTTTTATAGATCATTAATGAGTGGTCCTCTTTGAATATTTCCTCATCCTTCATATCTCCCCACTTAGTAAAGATCGTGGGTTTGAATACCATTGTTACTGCTTGAATTTTTTTGATCTCCTTAGGCCCTCCATAAACCTTTGGTGTTTAAGGAAGCATTCCAATGCAAAAGGATTGATTGAAATGTTAGTTCCCATTCCCTTTGTCAAGTACTTGAATCTTGGGATTAGGTTTTGTTTGCTCACTTGATGAGGGTTTAGTTGAGGTTGATGGTAGTGTTGACAAGTCGACATATGAGAAGGAGTGAAATGATATATCATTACTAGGTATACACTAGATTTTGTTGTATTTATCCTCCAATTTTGCATAGTAGTGGAAGGGTTTAGGATCGACATATAATGTAACCTCCTTTCCTTCGTGAGGAAATTTTAGACATTGGTGAAATGTCAAAGGAACTGTTTGTAATGCATGAATCCATAGGTGTCCTAGAAGAAGGTTATATGGTAGCTTTAGGTTTAACACTTGACATGCTATTTCTGTTGTTGCTAGTCCTATTTGTCAAGTTAGCTTGATTATCCCTTATGAATTTCTTTCTAGGTCGTCATAAGCCCTTATAGTGATGCTTTTGACTTTGTCAATTATATCATCAGAATACCCCAACTGTTTAACAAATTTCAAGGTACAAATGTTTAAAACTGCACCATTATCTATCAATAATATTTACACCATATGTTTGTGGACACTAACCTCTATATAGAGGGCTTGGTTGTGGAACAACTTTAGTGAAAGGTCTTTCTCAGAAAAGACTAAATGATGATTTTCCATGATTTTTCCAACCATGGTTTGAAATTGATTAGGATTGAGGTCATTAGGGACTGATGTTTCTAAAGCTTTCTCTAGTATTTCCCTATGCACGTGTGATAATTTCAATAGATCTAGGATGGAGATCAAAGTGATAGTATTCTTTAGTTGTTCCACAATACTATAGTCATTGGATGACTTAGTTGTGGGTTTAGGTGGGGCTCCTTGTATTGTGATTTTCCCTCAATGGGTAGTTGCATTATGTTTGGGGTCCCTACCTCATATAATTAACACATTGACCCTAGTGTAATATGCTTGGGAGAGGGTACCTAGGATGGTGTCACCATAGGTGTAGTTGGGGTTGTGATAGTATTGTTCTTTCCCTTTGTCATTTTTCTTAGCATGGTTAGGAATTGGATTCTTGTAGATTTGGAGGTCTTTGTTTCCAGGATGATGTTCAATATCAAATTCTTCTTTGTTGATTAAGTTGAAGATTGTATTAGATGTTTAAGTCTCATATAGTTATTCATCATACGTCCCTTGATCTTGTGGAACTCACATAATTATTTTTCATTGCACCATGGTGTTTTAAAACTTTTCTCTTCATATTTTGGATGCTCATTGACTTTGATGAGATTTTGTTGAACTAATTTAGGCATGACTGTCTCAAGTGTTTCTCCTAATTGAGTAAATTCCTCCTTGGTTGGTCATATTGTCTTTTTTGTCCTCCCTAATTTAGCTATTGGTTATCCGATTGATTATTTTGGGGATAACTAAGTTGATTGTTTTGTATGTTGTTGGGAGTTTATCTTGTTCGTGCAAATTGAGGTTTGTTTTGTGGTACATTGGGATTTTGTATGTTCCATACAAATCTAGCATCAACTACACCATTTTTGGTAACATTTTTGTTCTTGCCCCAAACCTTGGGTTGGTCATTCGAACTAGAAGGGTTATATTTTGAGTTGTTTAGCTTAATGATTCCTCTTGCGATGAGAGCTCTTTCAATGTGTAGTCTCTTTTCAATAGTCTCTTCAAAGTTAGAAGGGCACAACATGGTGAATTGGTAATTAATTTTTGCTTGGACATTGGAAACAAAGATACCCTCTAGTTCTTTGTTGAGAATAGGCCACTTGCACCTACTAGCTTTATGTCTCCATCTTTGTAGGTAGGATGTAAAGGATTCTCCTTGGATTTTTTTAATCTTGTATAGATCAGAGATGGTGACATCCTATTCTATGTTGAATGAGAAGTGGTTCACAAACTTGTTAGTCAATTCATCAAAATTCCTAATACTTGGTGGTAGATGGGAGAACCATTCCATAGTGTGACAAGTAAGACTGCGTGGAAAAAGTCTTATTAGGTAGGAATCATTTTTTTTCACTTCCATGCAAGCTACCAAGAAATCTCACACATGCTCTACTGGATCGCCCTTTCTCTTGTACTTATCAAATTTTGGTATTTCAAAATTCTTAGGAAAGGGGAGCATAGTAATAGCGTGATCAAAAGGGAATGGGCATATATCTTCTAGAGTGTAGGTCTTCTTGGGTTTTCCAATCTAGATGTCCAATATCTTTTGATTTAGGGCTTGTAGTTGCATGCCTACCTCTGTGTTTCGTACATTTTTTTGTGGGCCTTGTGCATAGTAGACTTGTCCTAGAGTGTTCATTTGGTCATAGGTTGAGTATTGTGGAGGTGTAGGACCTAGGTAACCATGGTGGGTGGAAGGATCTAGTTAAGTCCTTGTATGAAAAGAGGGTTAGGTCCTTGTTGATTGTAAGGAGGGTTAAGTCCTTTTTGAATTTAAGGAGGGTTAGGTCCTTGATTTTTTGAAGAGGGGCACCTTGATAGTGTCTTGGTGTTACACCTTGATGTGGTTGATTCTACTGAAGGGTACCCTAGTAGTGCGCTGGTTGTACACCTTATTGTTGGGATGAATTATTTTCAAGGTTACCTTGGTAGTGCATTAGTAATACACCTTTTTATTGGGATGAATTGTATTGAAGGTTACCCTAGTAGTGCATTGGTGGTACACCTTGTTGTTGGGACAAATTCTATTGAAGGTTACCTTGATAGTGTGTTGGTGGTACACCTTGTTGTTGGGACTATTGATTGAGAATGGTATAATGTGACACACCTTGTTGATTGAAAAGGGTACCGTGTGGCACACCTTGTTGATATTGATTGGAAGGGTACCATGTGGCACACCTTGTTGATTGAAAAGGGTACCTTATTGCACACCTTGTTGATGTTGATTGGGAAGGGTACCATGTGGCACACCTTGTTGATTTTGTTGATTTGTTTGAAAATTTCACCTACAACTCAATTTGGTAGAGCTGAAACAGTTGTTACATCTAAGGTGAAAGGTACTTCAATAAATTTTTGCTAATCCTAGTCAATTACATTTGAACTTTCAAGTGGAATTCAATTTTTATTATGCAATATTTTACAACAAAAAGAGATTATACAAATTTCATAATATGTTGTATTTCATTCATTTTGAAAATGCATATGTATTCAATGTTTTTGTTTTATTCATTGAGATCAAAAGATTGTTTAAATATCCCACACAAGCCGTGGGAATGACTGAATTTATTTAATTCAATAATGTAGGTAAACTACACATCTGAAGATAAATAAAGAAAAAAAATGTGAAAATAGATCATATCCATCATTACCTTAAGGGTTGCTGTCATGTTGGTCCTTCAATGTTGAACTTGATCCTCCTATCTTCAGCTCCTCTCATTCACAATCTCCAGATCCACTTGCAGATGATTGAAAGATTTTGTTAGAGCTCGGGAAATGAAATATACTCACATGTTTCATCAATAAACATATAAATTACACCTATGATGTATTAAATTAACTCATCCATCATTAGATAAATGCAAAGGAGCCAAATTAGATCATCAAATGAAAGTGGAATCATCAGAAAAGAGAATTGAACTTCATTATTTATCTAACTTGTTTGTTCATTGTGCAGGTATAGGTTCATCTTTCATTTCATGATTCATCTCTTTTAACATTTCAACATGTGGAGAGAAATGTGGCTCCCATAAGGGTTGAGCCCAATATTCTTAAATACATAGGAATTCAATTTACAGTATTTACAAAATAGAACAAAGGAGCATCATTTTTCACCAAGAAAACCATGTTTGCATACATGTTCTTATGTTGTCTCTTGTTTTACATCATGATTTTATATCATTTATTGATAATATCATCATCATTTCTCCTGTTTATATCAAAAGGATGCATACATTGATGCTAAATTTCATTTATACATTACCATAAGAAGCAATATATTTGAATACAACCATAATCCAATCGCAAAAGGGAAAATACAGTCATCATGAATGACTATCATAATTATAGACTAAAGAACTATGATAGTCATGCTCAAGTGCAATAATATTATAGACTAAAGCAACCATGTTGCCTTCTTCAATAAAATACAATGCCATTTCATTGTGAAATTGACAACCAATACAACAAAATATCCATCACTTTTTCACTATGCAAATGCATAGAAAGAATATCATAAAGGCACTATCAAGCAGAGGAAGGTAGTATCCTTCAAGGCACAACACAATAATATAGTTTCAGCATATGGCATAATATCAAGGAAGTGTTTATATTTCATAGTAAACAGTCACAATGAAGAAAATAATATGGAAGCAAGATATATCACTGTTAGTCATGATTTTAAGAGTCTCAAGTTAGGGAAAAAACAAATGTCAAAGATGCCAAAGGATCTGAGCATGAGAAAAAAATGAAAGCAAGATGACAAGAATGAATTTACACTTTGCAATGCCAATAGGATGGTCTTGGAGAACCTCATTTTAGAAAAAACTTCAATACAATCAATATATTTCAAGAGACTTTTCTTATGACAGAGATGAAATACAACCACTTTCATGCAAAAAAGACATTCCACAATGCCTGATGATAAATATGGAGCAACATCATAAGGATCACAATAAATTAAAGCATCCATTTGTCATTACAAAGAGGAATAAACAGTGAGGGTGCATTTATATGATGCTATACATGGATACAAAAGAAAAGCTCAAATTTTGTAAGTATGTATGCAATGAACCTTCTTGATGCATTTTGAGTAAAGGTGAAATGTTAACCTACAAAAAGAGAAAGCAGTTCTTCATGTAAAAGTGCATTGATTTCTAGTGTCAAGGGAGTATGCAAGCTTCAAAAGGGTTTTTTACAACAAGAAGAAGTGAATCCATGTTGTTTCTTTTGAAGGAAAACAAGCAAATAGAGGGCCCACGACCATGGAAACAAAGGAAACCCATGTTTTTACTCATTTTTAGAAGTGGCTATAAACCACAAGGGCCTATGTAAAGAAATGGGTCCAGGTATAGAAATAAATGAATAACCCAGAGTTTTACAAGAATACAACTACATAATGCATAAAATGCTTCATTTCAACAGAGGAAACAAATACCCAAAAGATTATGAAGCTGCGACCTTTAATGGAGAGGAAATTTCTTTTTATTTTTCTCAGAAAATTGAACAACATAGCATCTTGTGTCACATATAAAAAAAGTAGAAGTACCCACAAAATAAAGAGGCCGCAACCATGAGACATAGAGGGTCTCATTTGTAAAAAATAACAAAAACTAGAATGCATGAAAAAAGGAACAACCATAGTCACCATTTCAATGCTCGACTAAGCATTTTATTGGCTAGAAGAAAAGATAATGCAGGGGTCAAAGGTTTGAGAAGAGCTTACCTCATTTTTCTCATAGAAAATACATTCAAAAAATGTGGATAAAAGCTTCAAAGGTTCTCCAATGGCAGCCTCAGAATGATGAGAACATCAACGAAGGAAAAAAATATAAGAATGCATCAGAAAATAGTCATGGCCATGGCTAAGAAAGCCCAAGAATGCTTAAAAAATGGAGAACAATGCTCAGATTTATGAAAAAGAGAGACTCACCGTGTAATTTCTTGTGAAAATATTCAAGGAAATTCTCAGAACTCGAGCTCCAAACCCTAGTCGATGGCGGCCAACAACATAGTTTCTTTTCCAAAAAAAATGCAAAGTGGAGAATGAGGGAAATTTTAGGGTTCGAGGCTTTTTACTCGACGCCCTAATCCAATGGTTTCTTTTTTGACTATGTTTTAAAGATAAATCATTTCATTTAAAAGGCGCCCATGGTCTATGAATTTAAAGTCAAAAGACCTAATCATTTTTTAGGAGACGAAGTTTGAAGACTATCACATGCGAGATACAAATAATAATATGATATTATTACATGTTCTAATGAAAGAGTGATTACTTGTATGTTTTGCATGATTTTGAACAAATAAACTATGTAATTAAGTATTTAAGTTAACATTTTATTAATTACCTTAATATTTACCATGTGATGCATAAAAGGAGGGCTTTTACATGTTAAATATTAAAATAATCACAATTGATTATCTTTAATATTTAATCAAACAATTACCTTTTCCCCAAAGTCATGCAAGCAACACAAGTGAAGTAGAATTGAAGTCAGTGGGAGTCATCTGGAGTATTGTATTTTCGTTGACTTGGAGTCAATTTTCAGTCTTTTAGAGATGTCATTGATTGAGGCCATTATTCATAGAGGTTTTTGAGACATAACCTCGGTTTTACATCAATTTTGGAGTTATTTTGATCATGCACATTGAGGGGAGGAGTTTGCAACTATTTGAGTTCAGTTTGCTTCAGTTGTGGGCTCCCTTTTCATAGGTTTTCATCTTTTCTCGTGAGGAGATATTTGGAGATATTTTTTCACCTTCAGTTAGTTTTGAGTTCCACCTCTTAGGTCTTGGATACCATCTATTGTATATATTAAAATCAGTTCTTGATATTTTCCTTTGCATTATACAAAGAGATTACCTTTTAACTCATTTGCAATTGATTAATATAGTAGTATTTTATTTTCAACAGATTGTTTAGAATTTTGCAGAGTTTCCTTTAGGATATTCAATAGAAATAGATTTTACCTTCACAATTTTTGGTGTTTTGTCTCTTTTAAATGATTTGATGCAAGTTTAATGTGTTTTAAATTAGAAACCTTTAAATTTATGTCTCATTTACTGATGCATGTACACATTAGTAGTTTATCACAGGTCATTGATTGTGCTCTTAAGTTTATCTTTTCTCTTAATTTTTGATAACCCAGTTTTCCTTAGTAAGGAAAGGTTAAACAAAGCCTTTTAGTGAAATATTTTTGTGATCAAGGTACCCAAGTTGAGTTATGTTTATATATTTTTGAGAATATTATTTGTGAATAGGTCTGCATAGTAGTATTCTTCGGTGTACCACCTCCTAGAAATAATTTGCCATTCGAGTTTCCTTCAGTTTCATAGACTAATCTTTCTCCCTTTTCTCACACAAGTCAATAAATTCTAGGAGATCAAAAGGGGAACCAACCCACAATCTGGACATTCACCTTCAACATGAGCAACCCATAGGCTCTAAGGTTTTTCCATGTTTCATGGTATTACTGAGCTTCAAGCTTAGCATCTAGGGTGCAATCCTTGTGACAACATTAATACGGGCCTTCCGGCCATAATATTTGCTTTTTATTCCTCTTTGTCTAGGATATTAGCTACATTTCTCCATTGGGTTGATGTTTCATTTCTCTCAAATATGAAACTTCTCAAGCTGTTGATAATTTCTATTTTTTCACCTTCAATTTGCGTGAGAATTGGTTTGATGTTTGGTGTCATGAGATTTGGTTGTTGAACTAGAGCAATTGGACGCCAAATGGTCATAAAGTGAGTGATGTTTGGTAAACAATGCTATTTTTGGGACTCAAAATATTGAAAGACTTGGATCGATATTTTAATTTATTTTTCTAGAGGATATGTTGCGAAGAATCTAATTGAACTAGCCTTGAGGTTTAAGCAAATGTTGATATCTTAGAAGTTTGAGTGAAGGAATGATCCAAGTTGTTTGTTTTTATTTTGAATCCTAAAATTAGGTTGTTTATTTTGACTATGGAAATGCATTATGATGTGTTTTTGGTGTCTAACCGTTTCATTCTTACAAGTTTTAACTAGTTTCAAGATCATTTTTTGATTTTCACCAAAAAACTAGGCAAAAGCGGCAATCTTAGAGCAATAGCGATAATTTATGTCAAAAGCAACCAATTTTAAGTTGATTGTAGCCAAGTCTAAAAAGAAATGGCGGTTAGATTTCTAAAAAGTGACTTTTGTTTCAAGTTTTAAGATTGGTAAACAATGAGTGCAAAAATGAAATTTTTGGTCAAAAGCAACTAGTTTAAAGTCAACTGTGATTGAAAAGATGTGTCAACTGCTACAATAATAGGACCAAAAGTGGAAATTTTATGTCAAGTGCATTCTATTTTTCAAAAGTGGTAGGTTTTTACCAGTGATTGTCATAAGACAAAGAGCAAAAGTGACCTATTTTAGGTTGAGTGTGGCTAGTTTTTGGTCGAGTGCGGTAGAAACAACATCAATAGTGATTTTTTGTATAGATTTGTTTTCCAGTTTCTGTGTTGGCACTAGCTTGGATAAATTTGTAGATTTGATGCCTCATTTTGATTTAATTTTGAGAATTTTGGCAAGTGATAATACAACACAACAATCAAAACTATTTCACCCTAAAATGTTTATAACTTTAAGCATGTTTGTTTCCACAAAAGCTCAAAGTTTGTGGAAGTTGAAATGCTAAAGCCATAGTTTCCAATGTTGACTTCATTCCTAATGTGACTTGAAATGTAAGCCTAAATATTAAGAAACCTTTAAGATATTTGATTAAGATATGTTTTTAGGAGTGCAAATATAGGGCTCTTTTCAAAGTATTCGTACTAATTCCAAAGGGTTTGATGTTTGATAACCATGTTAAATGCTTGTTTTGATGTGTTCATTATAATTCAAACAAATATTTTATGTCCAAAGTAACTAAAAAGATTTGGAAATTTCATGAAAACAATTTACACCCCAGGGATAGGAACGTTCTTTTAGGTGGGCTTACCTCATACCCCAAAGGGATGATTTTACATGCAACTAATGGAGAGTGGTTTAAGCTCAACCATACGTCAGACTTAGTATGTAACTTCTCAGAAGCAAAGTTTTGATGCACCGCTTCAAAGAATGTTTTTGGCTAAAAAGATGGCTTCTACAACATTGGTTTTTAGTAATGCTCAGGGGATTGAATTCTTGGCTAGCGTCCAACAAGCCACTTAAGGCTTTAACCAACTTACTTGGGGCTCAACATACACAAGGTACCTCCCCTTTCGTGAATGAAATTGATGGCCAAGTAATCACCAATGCAAGTCATTTAGAATTTAGCCTTCACCATTTATATAGCGGCTCGAGTGAAAAACCGCTTTGGGTTACCTTTGAGTTCTCCAACATAGGATGTGTCTCAAAAGACAAGCCCTCTAAAGGTAATGCTTTGAATTAAAAAAAGTGAAAAAATCAAATTTCTTTTCATCACCCAAGATCACCAAAAGATGTGAGGGGAGAGGATAGAAACTTAGTTTTCCAAACATGAAAGACACGGTATATGCTTCATTGCAATATTATTTTTAAGCCCCTCAAACGGTGCTATCTAATCAAAAAAAGGGAATGAAATGTGTATGAGATAAGAATTTTTTTTTATGTGCACCAAAGTGAAGTATTTTGGATTTCAAACAAGAAGATAACAGTATGCAAATCATAATATATTTGTCTAGTTTTAAACACCAAAAACTTAGTGTTTCTAACAATCCTTGTCTTAATGTGGTCAACAAAATAAACTCGTTTGTTTCATCAACATATTGAAAGCGTTGGTCAAAAAATAGTATTTCATTTTAGAGCACTAAAACTGAAGTGTTCTAATCTATGAAATCTTTTGAAAATTATTTTTAGAACACCAAAAAGAAAGTTGGTAAGTTTGCTGGGTTCATTTTTATAGCACCAAATCAAAATCATGTACTAAACTATAAAGATTTTTTGAATGTTCTTTTTAAGCACCAAATCAAAAATTTCTCTAACTTAGAAAGCTTCTTGAAAGATTCGTTTTAAGCACCAAATCAATTATTTTTCTAAACTAGAAAGATTTATGAGAGATTCTTTTTAAAGCGAAAAATCAAAAGCATGTTATTTGTGGGGTTCATTTTTTAAGCACCAAATTAAAAAATTTCTAATCTAGAAAACTTTTAAATATTTGGGGCTTGTTCCGTTCACCTTCTCTACAATGAAAGTGTTATTTGTTCTTGATGTAAAGTGTGCCATATCTTGCAAGAGTTGCACAAAAAAAATCAACAAACACAAAAAATCCAAACAAGCATATGTTAGCGTTAGAAATTGAAAAACTACTTTGTAGATTTCAAATAAAAAAAACAACAGAGAAAAAGCAAAAAATTAAATCAAAAGTGGCCCTATTATTTTTTCAAATGTGGCTAGAAAAATCGAAGGTGACCTTGTTATTTTAGAAAAAGCAGCTACGAAAATTGAAAGGGGCCCTGTTTCCAGATCAAAAGCATTAGAAATGGAAAAAGAGGCTGAAAAATAAGCAACTATAGCCAAAAGAAAAGAGCAACCGCATGAATTTCCTGTAGCTTATGCATGCAAATTTTTCAAGTGCATTTCTGGAACCTGCAATTGTTCAAAACTCACTTAGGGAAATGTTAGTGTTAAGGACCATGGTCCCACCGGGCGTGGCATAATGTGTAAGGGGGGAATCGAGAAGTGTGAGATAATCAATGTTACATGAATTAAACATGTAATCTAATTCGAACAAATATTTATATTCATACCCATTATTCATGAAATGAAACTACAAAGAAATGAAATCAAATAATAAAATCAAAGGAGAGAACATAAAATGAATTCATAACATGTAGTGTTACCATCCCATGTCAAAGCATATTCACAATGATGTTGAATCATTGTTGTATCAATGCTAAGCCTCTATTTATGCTTTGCAAAAGCTTTAAAGTTGTGTGAT
This sequence comes from Sequoiadendron giganteum, assembly GCA_007115665.2. Taxonomy (NCBI): domain Eukaryota; kingdom Viridiplantae; phylum Streptophyta; class Pinopsida; order Cupressales; family Cupressaceae; genus Sequoiadendron; species Sequoiadendron giganteum. The sequence goes on along the minus strand of CM021102.1, from coordinate 340,158,647 downwards.
GTTGATTGAATATGTATGTAAAAGCTTCCAAGAAATTAATGATTAATTTGGCATTACTTCATTGTGCAAAATATGTCAATTCTCTAACCGTTTTTGAGAAGAAATGAGGTTGTTATATAGATTTTCCGATTTAAGATGAATGATTGAGATCATGTAGTAGAATTTCTTGATCAATGGCTAAAATATTTTAAGATGAATTAGATGGGAAGAATCAATGGATTTTGATTACATAATCGGTGTGATTGAAGAAATCATTTTCAGTGTTTAGTGGAATTGAAGAAATCATGTTGAGCCTTCAGTGGGATTGAAGAATAGATGAATCAGTGAGGAATAGGTGAATCAATTAGCCAATCGGAGTGAGCAATCAATGGGCTGTAATTTTCTCAATCATAAAAGTGGGTGAGGGTAATTAATTAATTGATTTAATTAATTAATATTTTTGAGTTGAACGTACAAGTTATGTTTGAATTTTGCAAACAAAGTTGTATTTGTTTACTTTTTACCTTTTTGATGATGTTTGAATAATTTATTTAATTATCCAAGTTTAGGGAAAATGATTTAATTAAACTATTAAGTTTTAATAATTTAATATATTTAGGGGAATAAGGTAAATTAGCGACATAATTAAATAATGGATGAACTATTTAATTAATCGGGAAGAATAAGGTTAGATTAGGAATTTATTAAATAAATGAAGTTTATTTAATTAGTCAAAAATGATGAAAACGTGAATTAATTAAATAATGTAATATTATTCAATTAGTAGAGGAGATTAGGGTTTTTGATGTAAATGATATGAAATGCAATGATATTAGGCATTGATAATGATGCCAATGATGAGAAAATGTCATTTAGGATGTGCGATATGCGTTAGGTAATTTTTTAATGTCTACAACCAAAACATCCAAAACATCAATTAGGCCAGCCTAATTAGATGAAACATGTACCACATAACATGTCGGCCCAAAACACCAACACACATGCCTTGCAGAAAGAATAAAAATCTGTACAACACCAAAATAGGTTGTCATGACCCATAATCACTCCCATGATTTCACTCCATACATAATTTAACTCTACATGACCCCAAATCCTTTAGGTCAACACCTTTCGTAAAACAACAATAGAATGAACCAACCGTAATTTTGACATGTATCCATAAACATTTCATCAAAACCACATAGCATAATATTCATTTGTGGTGGAATGTAATGCCCCGCCACGTAACCCTAGAGGAAATTGCAATAATCTACGAAAGTGCAAAATCTTATTTATTTATTTAAAAGTATAATATAAAATGAAAGTTCACTATCTATCACCAACATCCTCTGAGAGTACGAGACTAAGGTTACATCTAAACCCATAACATAAAACATAATTTCATCCATAGCATGATTAACTACTTAAGAAATAAATTTTCATACATTCCAAACATGAAATTACATCATAAACATAAGATATTCAAATATAACATTAACTTATCAATAAAGTTTACATCACTCATTCCCAGAATGAGGTAGTTCATACAAATGTGTTACATAATACATGAAACCTCCTCAAATACAAATGAGGGGTAATAAAATACAAGAGTCATCTATAACAATTACAAAGCATGAAATGACAAGCTAGAATACATGAGCTCCTCACTGGAAATCACACCATCAAGATTTGAAGATAAAGGAGGACCCAATGGTGTAGGGTGCACATTCCTCCCAACCAAGTGGTACCCGAAGGCCCACCACCCATGCTAGGAGATAGTAACAAGGATACAAGACCAAACCTACTACCTCTAGATACAGGCTAACACATACTGCACTAAACTAAATACAAGAACCTTACAATCACATAGGTCTAGTGTTACACAATCATTTATATCATAGAACTACCAAACATTTGACTTAGGAGGAGTGTCATCACAATGTTGCATGGGATATCCTGGTATGTCTTCCTAGGCCTCAAACCCCATCTTGGGATATCTTGGTAGCCTCTCACGACTCCCATCCCCACATGCAATGCAAAGCATAATCAACTATCTTTCGTGAAGACAAGATATCGATTATGCCATTCTAGGTCTTCTCATCTCATCCAAAGTCTATACTACCACAAGGGTCCATGAGCGAGGCACATTAATCTTATTAATTATTTAATAGTACCTAGTCCCCTAACAAACTAATTACATTATCACTGGATTAACTAACTCACAACGAGTTATCTTGGCACCACTTTGTGTGCCGACTCTCGTTGAAAGCCACTCCCCTAACACAACCTCGTGGAACAATTCCACTACCCAAGGAAAACTAGTGCTACTACAAATATACCAATCCCACTCAAGACATTAGGGCAACACTTCCCCGTTCATGGAAACCAGGTAATCATTGATAAAGGCAACACACTAACCAAGGGTAACAAACTGGGTTGACACAAAAATAATTCACAATCCCCAAATCCATATTACGACTAGAAGACTTAAACATTTCTAAACCAATTTCCCCAAATAGTAAGCAAAGGAAATAACATGCAAAGGAAATCATACAAGAAATAAACTACTTTCGGATATATTAAATCCAATTTCCCCTCTATAGTGAATTTATAGTAAAAATAATTGCTCAATAAATTGAACAAAATAAAAACCCTTAACAATCAGAGAAGGGAAATTCTAAGTTATCAGTAATTCAATTTCCTCGCTTACTTTTAAAAGAATAATAATTTCACAAAATGAATACATCTATCAGTTCTTCTACTTTTGCATATATTCATGCACCCATTTAAAGCAAATTTATCAATTATATATATATATATAGATATTTATACAATGAATATATACATAATTATATATTTATATATAAAATTATGTATATGCCCAAAATATACACATTAAATATATATCAAATATATTACAAAGAAAATAAATTGTTAAATATATATTATATATATATACATATATATTTACATATTAAATCATATATATAATATATATATTAATCATCATATAACTTACAAAATAAAAATTCTTTTGACATAGGCGAACAAATTTTTTTCATAATAAACAAGGTTTGAAAATAATAGAAGGTGAGGCCGACTGTAATATACAGTCAAGCCTCCCTTAAGAGGCCGCAACCAAAGAGCTTTGGGGAGGCTATGGAGGGTTTAACTCCACAACGCCATCTCCCTTGTGGAGCGGTGGTGAAGGTAACACCTCCACACCCTTCCCCTAAACACATAAAAATTTCCATTAAAAAAAATAAACATTTCAACCTTGCGTTAAAAATCCATGTATAAATAATTTCGTAAGAGATTTGAAAAGTAAAAATTACAAGAAGATTTTCCAAAGATACAAGCCAGTATATATTTTAACGTAGATTTTCTGGAGATTAAAACGATTAACTCTAATCTAACAAATAATCTAAATCAAAACAACAAAGAACAAAATAAGTAAACATAAACAAACTAAACAAAACTAATTGAAAAGCTCTCACCGAATATGCATCCACTTCCTCGAATTATCTCGATTTTCCTTCATTTTGCTGTATCAGTATTCTTGCCCTCAGATTTTTGTGTTTGATGCAAGCATAACCTTGTCGAATGTCTAAGAAAAATATTGAAGATTCTTGTTTCTTCTCAAAAGTATAATGATTTCAAGAGGAGGAATAATGATAATGACGAACCTTCTTAGAGATTTTGGGTTTTCGAACGATCGACTCAGATTCAAAAGAGAGATCGACGGACGAGATTGATGAATATCATGTGATGTGAGTTCTGTGTCAGTCAGAACATGAGTTAGAAAAGTCTGTAGGATAAAGATTAAATTAGAACGATAACTTAATCTTGTGTCAAGACTATTCGAAAAATAGAAAGAAAATGAGTTCAAGATTAAATAAACAATTTAATCTTCAGTTAAGAGTCTCCGAAAATAGAAGAAATAGACTTTGGATGAAAAAGAAAAAGTTAGAACTCGAAGAATAAAGAGTTCGAATGCATACATGAATTAATTAATTAATTAAATATATTTAATTAATAAACACATTCATGCATATGAGTTAGAACTAGTTAACTGACTAGTTGTTACAAAGAGTTTCCTCACAGAGAAGATCAAATATCGAATCCAGAGATAACTAGTGGATTAAAATAGATCTTGAGTTAGATGGTGAGTGAATAATTAGATAAATGATAGAAGAATGTGACATAAATAATTAATTATGAATTAAAGATTAATTTAATTCAACATTCGAAAATGAAAGATTTAATTAAATAAATAAAGATAATTTATTTAATTTGACTGTTGAAAAGGTGGAATTTGAATAATTAAATAATAAATATTTAATTATAGTTGAAAAGGTTAAATTGGGTAATTAAATAATAAATATTTAATTATAGATAAAGGGGGTTTAATTAAATAATAAATATTTAATGTAGAAAGAAGAATTAATTAGTTAGCGACATAATTAAATAAATATGACTTATTTAATTAATCAAAGTTGAATAAATGAATTAGTGAATTAATTAAAAGAGGTATTTAATAAATAGAGGAAATATGTATTAGAAAGGGTAATTAAATAATAAACATTATTTAATCATGACCATGGATATTAGAAAATTATGTCGAAAGTGGTACTCGCAGGCCTAGACCAATTTTTGATGTCTACAGTTTTCCCCTCTTTGATACAATGTCATTTCAGCATTGTGTCAAAGAAAATATGCCCCAATCGTGCCCTTGCATGAAACAGGTTAGAGTATGCCCCCTCGAGAAAATTGAATTTTTTTTGAAAAATTTCAAAAAAAATCAGGAGATATTCCCGATAAGTCAATTTAATGGTCAAAAATGGTATGGAGTGGACGAAATTGAATTTGGAAGTGTTAGGGACATGTACGGGTCAATAGAAGTTCGAAGGTTAAGCGACCAATAGACAAGGTCAGAAGAAATGCCACCCAAAACCTAGGTATAAATAGAAATTAGGTTGAAAACCAATTCATTTGCATCCAGAAGAGTTGAAGACCTGAGATTTTGCTCTGACTATTGGACGAAGATGGCTCCCATTCCATACGCTATGCATCAAGGATATCAGATCTAGACCTTTAGATGACCAGCCAATGCAAGACCACCGATATGTACCCGAAAAAGAACTTTTGAAATTTATTTTTGCACATAGTTTTAGGGCTCAAAATTTTTATTTGCACATACGGTCTTTTGGGATCAACGCATATGTTGTCGTACAAAACACATTTGCTTGTGGAATGACGCATATGTAAAAACTCACCTAGGCTAGGATAGGTCAAGTTAGGCATTAAACGCATATGTTATAAAGTGCACCACATATGTAGGCATGAATCACATCTGCATATAGAATGTATGCATGTAGGTTGATGAAACGCATTTGCATTAGCGAAACACATGTGCATTAGGTAGACAGGTTATAAAAATGCACCACATTTGCATTAGATGGAAAATGGAATAAAAATGTGCAACGCATATAAAATATGCGACACAAATGCTTTGTATTGCAACGCATTTGTATGGATGCACCGCATTTGCTAAAGTGAGCCGCATTTGGCTAGAAAAGTTTTTGGAAAAATTTTCTAAGAAAAAACTTGAAAAACTTGACATCATGGTTGAAATGAAGGTTCTGCTAGATCCCATTTATACTCAGGATTCATGTCCTGATACCTTCTATTTGAGAGATTCATTGGTTAGTGCAGAGACACGACTATTGTGGAGACTCAGTCTTCATCATGTTCTGACTATGCCCATGATTTGGGCAAATAGAGGGATGCTGACTGCATTGTGTGGGCGATGGCATTCAGAGACATCATCATTTCATCTGCCGACTGGGGAGGCTATAGTCACATTGGACGATGTCTACAAGATTCTGAGACTTCCTATTAGAGGAGAGCGGGTGATGTATGATACCCAGTGTGGATTCAGTGAGCTTGCTAGATTTTATCAGTATGATGATATTAGTAGGCTTGGTATTGAGCATTATGAGATTAGATGGCCGGTTTTGGCAGACAAATATGAGAGGATCGACTATATCCTATGTACATTGATAGGGGGATAGTACTTCCAAATCGATGGGGTCATGGTTTTCCTGTCGGGTGGGGAGAGATGTTCGAGGGCATGTTGGAGAGAGATTGTGTATATGTGGGGTCCATGTCCATTAGGGATGTTGTATTTCCACTTACATGACATAGTGTATAGAGATGCATAGTCGATGAGCTGTGGGACTACTCTTTTGAAGGTTTGGGCATGGGAGAAGATAGCTGTGTTTCATCCTCTGGTTACTATAGAGCGGGAGGCTAGATTTTCATATGTTTTCCGGTACATGGGAAATATTACTTAGAGCCATGTCGGAGATATAGGATTTCGGAGACATGCACTGGATACTTTAGATTAGTTTACTTGGAGACCATACATGGACTGTAAGAGATGGGTTGATGAGGATAAGCATTTTCCATACTACAGACAGACACAATACCTGATTGGGAGGACTGTTTTGAGTGTGCACATCATTGAGAGACATCTGCGAGAGCAGGTTTTGAGATAGTTTGAAGAGTGTCAGGATGAGCCTCAAGGTAGAGCAGAGTTTGCTCGTTCATCCAGAGAGGTTCCATATTGGGGCCCTATGATTCCAGTTGCTACTTCAGAGGCAGAGATTCAGGCACTACAACCTATACAGTGGGGATGGAGAGATGGAGTAGCGGATGCAGGGACGACAACTACGTATGAAATATGGTGGGTAGAGCATTGTCTGATTCTGTATATATATTCAGAGCAGCCGACACCAGTTGAGAGATGAGACACATGGTTGAGAGGACAATAGAGGGGTAGAGGTGGCAAAGTTGAAGGTAGGGGTGGTGGTGATGATGGTAGAGGAGGTGGTGGTGGCAGAGGCATGAGACAAGGACAAAGAGGGTGAAGAGGGGGTCGAGTAGGTGGACTTTCACCGATCTGAGAGGTGGTTGTAGAGGATGTGCCAATGTTGGACATCAGAGGTGGAGCAGATGCACAGTTCGAAGATGAGCATATTGTCGAGGAGGCAGTTGTCGAGGAGCTGGCAGATGTGGATATTGCAGAGGATGAGGAGATTGTAGAGGATGAGGAGGTAGATATGGACATAGATCCTCTAGGTATTCTAGCAGAGTATAGGGAAGATGCTATAGAGGAGGAGGCACCCATGGAGGAGCAGGAGAGAGAGCTCCAAGATTAGATTGTGGAGGAGAGATGGGAGGATGATGCCCCTAGGGATGGTGATAGGGAGGCTTTGGAGGAGAGACTGAGATTGATGACAACAGAGCGAGATGCTTTGCAAATGGAGATGGACAGTGCCCATGCAGAGAGAGATAGTGCACTCATGGAGAGGGATCAAGCCATAGCTCGGCGATAGGAGATAGAGTATCAGTACATAGAGGTCAGATGCCTGTGTAGTGGCTCCTTATTTAATGGTATGGTACGAGAGCTAGTCAGAGCCGTAGAGAGGGCTACCTATTACAGCGATTTATATGAGTTAGTGGTGCCAATAGAGAGATGAGTTCCTAGCTTCTCAAAGGTTCATAGCCACAGGTCACAAAGTAGGAGTCATACTAGGACTCAAAGTACAGAGGGTGTGGTGGGACCACCGAGGACAAGTCCATATGACAGGCCTTCGACCTCATAGAGAGTACCTCTAAGGCAGTTTCCTCCACCTTCACCACGGGACAGTAGTGGTAGTGGGGCACATTGACACTTGTTATACATGTATACATTGTATTATGATCAGAGAGCCTACAAGCTCATTCTTATTTATGGACACACTTTGATATTCTACTGTGACAGACTATTTTTGAGCGATACATATTTGATTTTTGCCGAGTTCTACATGATATGCAGTTCTATTTTATGATGTCACATTGTTTCTATATGTTTATGTTTCCTAGATGATGTATATATTTATGTAGTCTATTATGTTATGTACTATATGATGCTATTTACATATGATGGTGTTATGTACATGCAATGTTTTTATTATGTATCTTATGATGATGAAATGCCTATTATGTCATGATTTTTCTATATTTGTAATGAAGATATTAATGTTCCTATATGTCTGAAATGCAATGTAACTATATGAAATGCTTATATAATGGATGCATATGCAGATGGCCTAATGTTTTTGTTTGTGTCACATGACTCTATCATTATGTTGGATGAGAGAAATGTTAATATGAATGATTATAAGATGTTAGTAAGAAATAACGAAGAAGGATGATTTGAAAGAGAAAAAAAAGAAAAGAAACGATCTTCGATATTTTGCCATATTCACTATGCTTGCAATTTTATCACCACTGGGTGGGACTGACACAAATGGATAGTACACACTATGATATGAGATAAAACATAGTGTACAAAGTCATCCATTTGCAAAAAACAGACAGTCGTAGACAAGGAGTGTCATAACGCAAACTAAGGACAAGATTTCCCCTAGTGTTTCATCTAGACAAACCACAGACAACAGACAAATAAAAGACATATCATGATACATCATTGCTTCTCTAAATCCTTCAAGGGACCTCCTTGAGAAAGTGAGTAACATGATTCAAAATTCAAAGTTTAAAATGACAGTTGATAGACAACAGTCAAAGAAAAAGAGTCTTGAGACGTCCTTGCTTCTCTAAATCCTTCAAGGGACATCCTTGAGAAAGCTAGTAACCGGACCCATGCACAAATCGATAGAAATATAAGACAAAATAAGATATAAAGTCCTAAAGCCAAATAAAATTATTTGCCAAAACTTGATCTTGTGGGATTGTTTGATGTTTGACATAGCAGGATGTGAGAGATGACACATACCGCATAAGACGTTGAGTGTGGTTTTAACGTGGTGACTATCTGTGTAAGGCATGACAAAGCCTGGTTTCAGAAAGACACGTGCTGTATAAGATGTTGGAGCCTGATGATGTTGATGTGACAAGCTACATGAGGCTATGAAAATTTGACGATGTCTGTTGACAAGAAAGAAATATCTTGCTTAAGACATAAGTTGATCATTCTGACAATGTGATTGATATTGACTTGATGACTTTGAGATGTTTTCCTTTTTTATGCATGACTTGTTTTGATTCCTTGACTAATTTGAGTGTGTGAGTGTTGACAGTGAATGTGATAAACCTTATTGGACTGACCTAACTGACTGAAGACATGCATTTAAGTTGATGATATGCAATGTGTGTGATAGTGAATGTGATAAACCCTATTGGACTGACCTCGTGCGGTCTCGAGGGCTCATCAATTGATTAGCCTTACATATGTTGTACACACAGAGACCTCGTAGTTCGACACGACCAATGACTTTGAATGTACAAAGAGTCATGATTTTATTTTTATGAAACAAGACAAACCTAGACTGATAGACCTAATGCCTTGGGGGCACATCGACAGATGGCCTTGCCTACGTCCAGTCGTAGAGGCAATGTAGTTTGACTATGTCTACGACTGACTTAACATGATTGACTCTGATTCTGTTTTTGGGATTTTCTGACATGTTTTGATTTTTTTGATTATTTTTGTCTTTTTGAGGTTTTCTAATGTTTTTGGATTTTTTCAGGACATTTTCCGATGGTGTAACACTATGCACAAAGTCCATATGAAACAAAATATGGATTTTCCCCCAGTCGGGAATAAGACATGCAAGATGGAGTGGGGAATGTGACAAAATAGACTTGATGACAATCATTCCAAGCAATGGATGTTACAACCATTTATTATGAGGGATGCTGAAAAGTCCGATTGGAATGATGGTAGATGAAAGAGCGAGTTTGAATACACATGGCACTTGTTTGCCAGGTTTTCACCATGGTACTTATCCATAGCGCCACTGAAGTGGTTTTCACTATAGGATGGATTATTTCTCTTTACTATTTTTGCTGATTTTCTAATTTTTTCTTTTGGTGTTACAAAGATGCCTGTTTGCCAGGTTTTCGTCAAGGTAACCAATTTTTTTGTTTTTTCATTTTTTTGTATTTTTCGATTAAGAAAAAGATTCTTAGAAGCTATGCATAAAACCTCTTTAGATGAAGAATGTTGATTGGTGAAAAAAGTGGCTCTCCTTCACGGGTAGAGAGTTGATACACTCCTGATCCAAAAGCTTATGTGACTATATAGGGCCCTAACCAGTTAGGTTCAACTTACCTGGATTTTCTCGTTCAACTTGATTCTTGGGATTCTCCATTAAAACTAGATCACCAATGTCAAAGTGTCTATTTAGAACTTTCCTATTATAGCTACGATGAAGAAAATTCTGATATGCTTGCAAATGGTCTAGTGCTTTCTGTCTTCATTCATCCAACAATTCTAACTCTTGTAATCTGGATACACGGTATTCTTCATCGTCAATGTGACCTTTCAAGGATACCCTCAGGGAAGGAATTTCAACCTCAATAGGTAAGATAGCTTCAGATCCGAATACTAGGGAGTATGGAGTGGCACCAGTGGGAGTACAGATGCTTGTGCAGTAAGCCCATAAGGTGGGATTAAGTTGTAGGTGCCAATCACGGCCAACATCATTGATAGTCTTCTTTAGGATTCTACCAATGCTTTTATTATATGCCTCAGCTTGGCCATTACCTTGTGGGTAATACAAGGTGGAAAAATGATGTTTGATATGGAGCTCTTCACATAAATGGTGTACTTCTTTGTTTTTGAATGGGCGGCCATTGTCTATGATAATGGATTAGGGTACACCATACCGAAAAATGATATAGTTTAGGATAAACTTGGATATTTGCGTGTCGGTGATGTAGGTCATGGGAATATTTCAATCCATTTGGTGAAGTATTCGGTGGTGGTTATGATGAATTTATGGCCATTAGATGATGGAGGGTGTATCTTACCTATGAGGTCAAGTCCCCATTGGGCGAAAGGCCATGGTGATGTAATCAGACGAACCTCCTATTTTGGTGCTCTTATCAAATCTCCATGTATCTGACACTGTTTACATTTCTTTACAAAGATATATGAGTCTTTTTCCATTGTAGGCCAATAATAACCTAATCTCACAATCTTATGGGATAAAGTAGGACCACTCGAATGGGATCTGCATATCCCCTTGTGCACTACTCGCAAAGTTTTTTGTGGTTCTTCATCATTGAGACATCTCATTAGGGCGTTATCTAAGGTACGTCTACATAGGGTATCTCCGATGATGGTGTATTTAGCTGACTTACAGATAAAGGTTCGACGTTGGTTATTCGACAGGTCTCATGGTAAGGTTTGGGAATTTAGATAGTCATATACGTCTTTGTACCAAGGGGAAGCAGGACCAACAATCGTACACACCATCAAAAAATCAAGGACATCATAGGCAGGGACCAACAACTGTTCAACCAAAAATTCAAACTTAGGCACATTACTCAGAATATCCAATAAGGAACCCACAGTTGCCATAAAATTTTCTGCCCTATTCAGAATACATGGTATTTGTTGAAAGGTAATGTCATCAAAGTACTTCTTGAAGCTATCAGCCATGCACTTATAGGGAGCAAGTTTCTCATCCTTAGTCTCATAATCATCATTTACTTTCCGGATTACTAGCTGAGAATTGCCAAAAACATGTAGACTCTTAATCTTCCACTGGGCTGCCATCCTTAGTCCTATCACTAAGGCTTCATACTCTACTATGTTGTTGGTGCAAGGGAAAGCAATCCTGAATGATTTAGGAATAGTATCACCTTGAGGTGTAACAAATTGGATACCTGCTCTTGAACCCTGATTTGTATGTGACCCCTCAAATTATAATTTCCATTCGGTTCTAGTGTCAATTATGAAGATAAATTTATCAGGAAAATCCACCACTATAGGATGGTCTTCCTTCATAGGTGCATATGCTAACTAATCTACAATCACTTGTCATTTTATATCCTTCCTCTCCACATATTGGATGTCATACTCGCTAAGTATCATAACCCATTTAGCCAATCAACCTGTTAATGTTGCTTTACTTAGGAGATATTTGAGGGGATCAATCTTTGCAGCCAACATTGTTTGGTGATTTAGCATGTAGTGCCAAATTTTTTGAGTAGCAAAGACTATCACAAGATAGACACATTCTATGTTATTTTAATTCAATTCATATCCTACCAAGGTATGACTGATGTAATACACTGCCCTTTCATGACCTTGATCATCATTTTTTGCGAGAAGGGCATCTAATGCAGACTGAGTTGTTGAGATGTATAGTATGAAAGGTTTTCCATTTTTAGGTGGCATCAATACTGGCGGTGTGAGTAGATAATCCTTGATCTGCTAGAAAGCTTCCTGACATTTAGGTGTCCACACAAATGCTACTCCTTTCTTGAGTAAATGTTGAAATGGGTGTATTTTGTCTGCCAGTTGTACAATGAAATGCCTAGTAGATTGTAATCATCCCTGTAGTGTTCTTAGTTGACCAATGCTGATTGGAGGAGGAATTTCTATGATAGCTTTTACCTTCTCTGGATCTACTTCGATTCCTCTTCTATAAATGATATACCCTAGAAGTTTCCCTGATTTTACTCCAAAGACACATTTCTTTAGATTTAGTCTGACGTTGTAATTCTCTAGCCTCTGGAAAATCTTGTCTAGAACCTTCAAATGATTTTCCCTTGTTTCTGATTTGGCTATAATTTCATCGACATAATATTCCATGAGAGTATGTACAAAGTCATGGAAAATAGTATTCATTGCCCGTTGATAGGTAGCTCCTGCATTCTTAAGCCCAAAAGGCATAACATTCCAATAGTATGTGCCCAATGGACATGTGAAAGTTGTCTTGTGTTGGTCTTCAGCTGTGATTTTGATTTGGTTATATCTAGAGAAACCATCTAGGAGGGATAACATCTCCTACCCTGCTGTAAGATCTAATATCATGTCTATGTTTGACAAAGGGAAGTCATCCTTAGGGCAGGCCTTGTTGATGTCCCTAAATTCAGTGCAAATGCGGATGCCCCCAGTTGGTTTAGTCACTGGTACAATATTTTAAATCCAATCTGCATAGTCTATGGTTCTTATGAATCCAACATCCATGAGTTTCTTAAGTTCTGCTTTGACCAGTAGGGAAATCTGTGGATGCATTTTCCTTAACTTCTATTTGACTGGCTTAATATGTGGCTGTAATGGTAGATGGTGCAATATTAGGTGTAGATCTAGCCCAAGAATATCTGCATATGACCATGCAAATTTTATCTATCTCTTTGTGAAGAAGTCTTTAAATGCAGGTTGTTCTGACTCTGTCAATGATGCTGCAAAATATACCATCCGAGGGTTTTCTTCTGTATTTATGTTGACTACAATAGACTCTTCTATTAGCATCAGTGAATTTTCCTGTACCAATGGGAGAATGTTTAAACCTCTATCCTTGGGTGCCTCAGAGAGGTTTTCACCCTCAGATACATCCTTTATTTTGACTGTTTCTTCGTCCAAAGGTGCCTTTCGGTTTTCACCTAGGGACTCATCATTTTTCTCATTTTCCTTTGTATTCTCACTTTTGCGACTAGAGGTGTAAACAAACTCCCCAAAATATGCTTTATCATCCAATTCTATGGTGAAACCCGCTTTATGATCCCTTCTAGGAATGCCTTCTCGAAGTCCCATGAACTCAGCTAATGCTTTGTCATTCTCAAATACATCTAGGATGGGTGTACCTTGTTGATCCCAGTCGATAAGTTGAGGATATATGAGAGGCATGTCATCATCAGAGTTTTCAAATGTGGCAGCTGACAAGGTAAATACAGAATGGTTGACATGGTCACAGAAGTTTTGGACTAACTCCTTCTTGTTCTTTTTCCTATGGGTAGGTAAACTCTGATATGGGACTATTGCAATGGCTAGGTCGTTAGAAGATGGTTCATCAGATGCCCAAGATGCCTGATCAAGGGTTTCCCAATAATAGTGTTTAAGCCATTCTTCCTTGGTCAAGGACTTCTTATGATGAGGACTAGATGGCTTTGGTACGGGTTTTATCATTTGGTCCAATTCTCCAAATAGATAATCTAGGTTCATGGTGCTGGTAGAGGAAAGTGAATCCCATTCACAGTCGCTTGAGTCAGGAGATTCATCATAAACTGGGGGAAGTGGTTCATGAGATATCTTGATGTTTGCATAAGCACTCACTTCCTCTTGAAATTATGACGAAGTACTAGGAAAACCAATTCTAAGCGGTTGAAACCCTAGCCCTAGGTATTTTGGTCATGGCGAGACAATGATCGGTTCCATCCTTCCATTTTGATTTAGCCGTAACCCACTATGCCCATCATAGCCTTCAATTTTCATTATCCTAAGCCTTTCCATAGTGATCATTAGCTATCTGACTAGATGATAAGGGATTCGCATTGTCTTCCTGGTACAACCAGGAGGTAATATCACCTTGATCCACAATTTATTCACTTAACTCTCCCCATTTGGTGATCAACAATTTATTCACTTAACTCTCCCCATTTGGTCAATGTCATTGTAGGGGGAACATGAAACATGACTAAATATTTTCTTCTATCTGGCATGGGTAGACCATATGCCTTAGGTGGAACCAGTTGACTTACATAGTAAGATGCCTTCATATAATATTCTCCACAACCCTTGTCTTGGATCTCGACCTTAGGAGTGGATGATGGGGTTTTTAATGAAATGGACTTGATGAGTTGTGATGGGTTAATGTATAGGGATAAAGTGGATGATGAAGCTTCTTGATTAATGGGAACTTGTCGTTGTGGAATTTACCTTAGGCTTGTACAATATTGAAAAGGATCTGGATCACCATCAATCGTGATCTCGGTGCCATTATACGGGAATTTAAGACATTGGTGATATGTGGAAGGTACAACTTTAATTGCTTGTATCCAAGGTCTACCTAACAATAGGTTATACGGAAGGGTGAGATCCAAGACTTGGAAGCTGGTGTTCATAATTTCTGGACCAATTTTGATAGGGAGTATGACAACTCCTTTGGATGATCTTTCCTCATCATCGTAAGCCTTGATGACTATACTCTTAGAGGTGTCTACGCATTCTTCTGAGAAACCTAATGCCTTAACCAATTTTAGGGTACAGAGGTTCAAACCTGCTCCTCCATCTACCAAGACTTGTCTGAATTTGGTTTGATGGACTAGGACTTCAAGATGTAATGGGTCATTATGATCAGTCTTTTCGGTTGAGTAATCCTGTTGAGAAAAGGTGGCATGATGTGAGTTGGTTAAATATACCACCATTTCTTTGAAACGATTGACATTTAAGTCTATAGGAACAGTCGTGCTCTGTAAAGCTTTATCGAGAATGGCTCGATGCTCAAGTGATAAAGTTAACAGTTCCAAAATGGATATCTGTGTGGGGGTTTTACTCAGTTGATCAATGAGATTGTACTTAGATTTGGAAAACTGTGTAGGTGGCTCAAAAGAAGGACCTGGAAGAGTTATCTTAGTTCTACGTGTGTTTACAACACATTCATGACGCTTCTTAATGGTTATGGTATGGATGTTTTCATTTACAGCTCAGAGATGATTTATGATCTTTCCTTTACCATAGTCATACTTGGTATTGGCATAATTGGCTGATGGAGTATTCTTGGTTCCCGAACTAGAGGCCTTTCCTTTTGTGTGGTCATGTAATGGGTCTATGAAGACCTTAGGATCAATGTTCTTGGTATTTTTCTTCCCATTGACCTCTATGGTTCTGTTTTTGACAAAGTCTTGTATAATATTCTTCAGTTGTCGACATTGTTGTAGGTTGTGTCCTTTTGTTTGATGATAGTCACAATAGGCGTTATCATCACACCATGAAGGTTTAAATTGTCCAGGATCATACTCTCTTGGTTCCATAGGTTTAATGAGATCATGTTTAATCAGCTCTTTGAAAATTGTCTCGATTGGTTTCCCCAAAGGGGTAAATTCATGTGTAGGAAATCTCCTTTGTGGTCATTGTTGTGAATTTTGGATAAAATTTGCTGTTTGATCTGGACTATTCGTCATGTATTGATTGGGGTTGTAACCTCTAAGTGTGATAAATGGTCCTGTATGTATGGTGTTAGCATCGACAATACCGTCATTTGTAACATTTTTGTTTCTAGACCAAAATTTGTTTCTATCATTTGGAACATTTTGATGTTGAACAACTGGGTTTTTGCCTGGTACTTTAATTTCGCCTTTGTCGATAAGGCCTTTTTCCAAGATGATGCCCTTTTGTACCAAGTCTAGGAATGATTTACAACAATGTACCCTTAAGTCACCTCTTAGTTTTGGGTTGATATTTTCAAGGAATATCGTGACCTTTTGTTTTTCTTGAATTTCAACTGGACATCTGCTAGCTAGACTTCTCCATCTTTGAAAAAAAGTGGTGAAATTTTCATCATCTTCTTGTGTTGTGTGGCACAAGGTAGCTATTTTTACTTCATTGTCTATGTTAAAGGCAAAGTGTTCGAAAAACTTCTCAACTAATTCACCCCAGGATCGTATGCCATATGGTAATTTAGAGAACCATTTCAGTGCTATCCCAACAAGGGTTCACAGAAATAGTCTCATCAAGTATGTGGGGTCATATGATATGTCCATGCATGTCGTTGAGAATTCTCTAATGTGTTCCAAAGGGTTCTTCCTCCCATTATACTTAGGTAAATTCGGTATAATGTATCCATGGGGGAAGGGTGTCATGTATAGCGCTTTGTCGAAAGGACATGGACATAGATCTTGCGCTGAGATAGTTCATTTGCCTGACATAGACATGTTGTCCATCTGTTGTTGAAGCATTTGCATTTGGTTTTGGAGAACATCTACTTGCATCAAGGACATGTTGTTTGTGTTGTGTGGGTCAATGTAGGTATTCTGAAATGCTGTGTTTTGTGACGGGTTGTGATTTGGTGAGGGAATATATCCCGTTAGAATGTTATGATTCGGTGTAGGAATATTTCCTGTCTAAGTGTTCTTATTTGGTGTAGAAATATTTCCTGTCTGAATGTTCTGGTGTGGTATAGGAACATTCCTGCCGACTTTGGACCTCTTACTAGTAGTGTTTGTGCCAAAGGGGCTTGATGAAGTCGCTCCTGCAGTAAATTTTAAACCTTGTGTTATGTTGAAAGGGGTTGTGTTTACAATTGAAGATGTTTGAGTTGGTATGCCAGTTGGTATTGCTGCGGTGATTTGGGGAATGGAAACACTTGATGTGATTGTTTGCATTGGTTGAGTAGATACAATTTTCAAAGTGTGAACATCAAATCTTGGTGGTAGTGTGGCACCTTCTACTAGCAACTTTGCTAGATATCGTTGGGGATCATTTGCCAAACACTCATCCATAAAGGATGCAAACTCAAGATCTTGGACTGCAACCTCTATGTCCTCAACAAAAATCACCCATTGGCATCTCTAGTGACATGTTTTTCTAGCAAAGGTCTATGTGTTATTTCTTTCCTTGGTGGTTGAGTTTCGAAAGGATTGAAAAATTCATTAGGATCTGACATTGTTTTATGTTTCTTTTGAGACCTTGTTTCGACTATGAAAAGTTGCTCAAAAATGGGGTAATGCAGACTACGTCTAAAAAGTGATATGTCCTATTTCTATGTTTTTTTTTTTTGGATTTTTCTGAATATAACAGACGTTACTAAAATGACGTATAGTAAAATGACGTGTGCTAGGATGGAGAATCTGCAAAATGTCGAGTAGACTATGATGGTAAATGATTCTAAAATAAGTTATAACCTACCACCTATGGAATAAATCCAAGAAAAGATTTGACTTGACAAAGGAATATGATTGTAGGACAAAGACAGTCGACAAGGAAAATTTCCCAAACTAGACTGTTGAGCTGGAAAGATTCACTAATAGGACCAAAGTGACTAGGTTCAATGATGAGGACAAATCGGAACGTGAATGTATCCAATGACGCGGAAAGTTCTATTCTACTATATACAATTTCATAGGAGTGTCTAAATGAATGCAACTTAGGATGTCTAGTGCTATGACATAAATGACACCTAATGATGCTAGGTTTTTGAGCAAATTTTTTAGTTTCTGTCCAAGGTTGATCGTGAGAAACAAAAAACAAAATGGCGGTTGTTTCAAACTCAGTTGTACAGTTTTCTCAGTTTCCTGTTGACATTCAAATGTGGTTCACCTATCAGATGCGGTTCTATTTTTGACAGATGTGGTGTATATTGTAGATGCGGTGATTTGACTAAAAACAGGTTTCAAATGTTGACCGACAATTTTGACTTGTGACAGATGCGGTTTAGTTTTTGATAGATGCGGCTCACAGTAACAGTTGCAACTTGGGATATGGATTTTGTGAACCTAAACTTGTTGACAGATAGTTATGGTTTTTTGTTTGATAGGTGTGGCTCGCGAATACACATGCGACTCAGGATTTGATAGTTGCGGTGCAGTATCTAAACTCTATAAAACTGGATTTTGTTGATAGAAACTTGCGGTGATTAAATTGACAATTATGACTCTCTAATACAAATGCAGTTCATAAAATGATAGTTGCGACTTGTGTTGACAGTTAGGGTTTTTTCTGAAGATTCTGTTTCGACTGTCTTCATTTGATGATCAAGTTATTTGACGAATACAATAAAAAAAGCACAACAAACAATGTGTTTTTAGTTTTGAAATGATAGATCTGTTAAAACCAGAGAATATTTACAACCTAGGCTGTGTTGGACAATACTTGTTGAGTTCTTACTTGGATAATTCTAGCTACGCATATTCAAGGCGGATGACTAGTAGCTTGACCCCATTGGCTCCCCTCCACAACACTCACTTATACGGGGCAGTCAAGATACTGTACCCATGAAACTCCCATGGCATACATCTCATCTCCACACATGAACCATAAATATGTAAGACGGCTTCACAGGTCTGAACCTGCTGCACCAACAAATAGAAAGGATTTTGGCCAAAACTACAACAAGTGGCATTTTAATTCGGGCAACCATTCAAAAGAGACATGTGAGAGGCATTATCATCCCAATTCTACATAGGTTACACTCTACAGGTTTTAACGCACCACAAGGGTACTTGGGGAGTGAATTGCTGGTCCGTTGGGATCCTCGTAATACTGAGCTTTCTTCGAGTATTAAAATTTGTATATCGATTGGGCATCGCTGGTGATAAGCACGTTACCAGTTTTGAGTCGTCTTGGGGTGAGTACTTTTTCCCACCAAGACAGGCCCAAATTCTAGAAATAGTAATCATTTCTCTTACACCTAGGATCACATAAATGCGCAAGGGGAGAGGATACTTCAATATACTGAATCGAAGTTCTATCTAAACAACAGACACAAATGATACACGTTCTTTTTAAACCCAAATGAAATATTATAAACTACCAAACATAAAGCATCTGAAATGAAATTAAAATGAACATAAAGGCGTTCATTATGGTCCTACATGTAAATTGATCAGTAGTTTCCTCTTATGTCTTCGGCTTTCATCTTGCAGAAAAAAAGATGTTTGTTTGGTTTTTCAATGGTCTTCTATGCTTCATCCTGCAAAAACTAGGTTATTCCTCTAAACACGGCTTTAAACAAACATTAGCAAAAAAAAATGAAAAGTGAAAACGCGAATGTATGAAAGTTTAATAAAAAAGTTAAAAATTTATTACCTAGCAGATGTAGCTTTTTGAGCTATAGATGTGTCGCGATGTTGACAGGCGGATGCAGCTCGATTGTGATAGTCGGATACAGTTCAGAAGGTCGCAGATGTGGTGTAGAATGAAAGATGTGTCACAGAATGTCTCTGATGCGGCTCGTGAATATAGATGCATCTTTTCATTGAATAGATGTGGTGTGCCATACGATAATCTGCAAAATGAAAATGGAAAAATGAAAACAAAATGTGTGAATTTGAAGCTTGGATTCACGTCGGGTTCACCAAATGTAACGTAGATTTTCTGGAGATTAACGCTAAAGCTGCATAGATTAAAATGATTAACTCTAATCTAGCAAATAATCTAAATCAAAACAACTAAGAACAAAATAAGTAAACATAAAAAAACTAAACAAAACTAATTGAAAAGCTCTCACCGAATATGTGTCTACTTCCTCGAATTATCTTGATTGTCCTTCTCCATTTTGTTGTATCAATATTCTTGCCCTCAGATTTCTGTGTTTGATGCAAGCATAACCTTGTCGAATGTCTAAGAAAAATATCAAAGATTCTTGTTTCTTCTCAAAAGTATAATGATTTTGGGAGGAGGAATAATGATAATGATAGGCCTTCTTATAGATTTTGGGTTTTCGAATGATTAGCTTAGATTCAAAAGAGAGATCGACAGATGAGATTGATGAATGTCATGCGATGTGAGTTTTGTGTCAGTTAGAACGTGAGTTAGAAAAGTCTGTAGGATAAAGATTAAATTAGAACGATAACTTAATCTTGTGTCAAGACTATTCGAAAATAGAAAGAACACGAGTTCAAGATTAAATAAACAATTTAATCTTCAATTAAAAGTCTTTGAAAATAGAAGAAATAGACTTTGGATGAAAAAGAAAAAGTTAGAACTCGAAGAATAAAGAGTTCAAATGCATACATGAATTAATTCATTAAATAAAGATATTTAATTAATAAACACATTCATGCAAAATTGGTTGATGGAGCTGCGCGGAGGACTGGTGCGAGCTAGGGCCCGCGTGCCCTAGCCTGTTCTTCTTCTGGCACTCGTGCTCTAATTTCGAGATTTTTGTTGCTGGTGGGGGGTTTTTAATTTGGTGCAGGGGTTTTACTTTGGTCGGGCAGGGGTGTCTGATCATTTTTGGCTTGTGGGTGGGCATTTTTTTGCCTGGTATTTTGTGCGTGGTGTGTCCTTGGCGGGAGGCGTGCAGTGGTTTGAGACTGTGGGTCGCCTGGCCCATCTCATTCTTTTTTTTGTTGATAATTTGGTTCATTGGGCCATGGAGAATCGTGGTCTAGATTCTTCTCAAGTTTCCTCTGGGGATTTGGAGATGGTAGAGTCGTCTTCTTCGTTGCATGCCAGTATTAAGGATCAGATGGGTAAATCCCAATCTGGGGATGGGGTCTCCTCTTCGAAAGGGATTTTTTGAATTAAAAAAGTAAACGGATGTTTGGAGAGATCTGAGGACCGACCTATTTTGGTTATTCAACCTGAGCAAGTTTCAGAGGATGTTGAATATTGGTCTAACCATGCCCTTATTTGTAAATTTTTGGGCCTTCATCTTTCTCTACCTGTGTTGGATTCCTGGGCATGTCGGGTTTGGAACCCATAAGGTGATATGGAGATTATTTTGGCAGCTAATAACTATTTTCTGGTTATTTTTTCAAGCATGTCGGATAGGAATAGGGCTTTTGAAGGAGGCTCATATTTCTTTAACCAGATGGGGCTCTTCATCAAGCCTTGGCACATGGGCTTCAACTCTGCTAAAGAGATCCCCTCGCGGGTTCCGGTGTGGGTTCATTTGCAGAGGCTTCCTTTGGAATTCTGGAGGGAAGATATTCTTCACTCAATCTCATTGCTTCTTGGAAAACCGGTGGGATCGGCTACACAAACTCAAGATCGTAAGGTAATTTATTTTGCTCGTATTTGTGTAGAAGTTGATTTAAATAATCCGTTACCAGATTCTATGGAAATTTGCATGGGATCTTCTTCTTGTATCCAACAGCTGGATTACGAGACCCTACGTTTTAGATGCATAATTTGTCATGAATATGGTCATTTACACTGCAAATGTCCCAAAAATAAATCCTCCCCCTTGGCTACCTCTAGACCTCCTAAGGGGGACAAGGGGAAGGCTCCTTTGTCTAATGAACCTATAGATAATGAGGGTTTTGTTCCGGTTAGTTCCTGTAACAAAGGCAAGGGCAAGAAAAGAACCTGGTTGGATAGACAGAATGATGGCACTTTTAACAGGTTTGATGTTCTTGAGGATTTGGTCCAAGAGGAAGGTATTCTAGCTGAGCTCTCTTCTGAGGTTAAGGGTCTGCATGAAGTTCAGGATGAGGATGCAAAGAAAGAGGATCATATTTTATCTTCAAGGGTTCATCAGGTTGAACAGGTGGCTATAGATTTGCCTTCTTAGGTTCTGGATGTCAAGGTTCTCCAGGGGTCATAGGCTCTGAAGGACTCTGATGTGGTGGCTCTTGATCCCCCTGCTCCTAAGGGGGATTCAGATTCTATGAAGGGTAACAAAGCTCCTCCTGTTTTAGGTTTACAATATAAATCCTTTAAAAAGGGGCCTCTTGATAAACCATCAAGGAGCAGAAGGAAGACTGATCAAGAGAAGTTCAAGATTATGGGTGATACTTTGGTTGAGTTTGGGTCTATGAAACCCATTGATTCTCACTTCTCCCACCCCCATAAATGATTTTCTTATCATGGAATGTAAGGGGGTTGAACAACATCCCTAGACAAAAGGTTGTTCGTAGAATAATTGATTTTCAATCTCCTGATGTGGTCTTTATTCAGGAGACCAAGCTTACAGTGGATGGTTTGGCTAATTGTGCTTCACAGATCTGGCCCTAGGGAAAATGGCAAGGGGTGGGTGCTTTGAACAGTTCTGGGGGGGTGGCTTGCTTCTGGAACTCGAGGAAAGTTTTCTCCTTATGGTGGGTTTCTAGTCGGTCTTCCATCTCTCTGGTTGCCTCTAGTTTAGAGACTGGAGAGAGGTGTCTTTTATCCAATATTTATGCTCCTACTGATCTTTCAGGTAAGTCAAATCTCTGGGCTCACATCAGATTCATTCAAGCCCTAGACCCGTTTCTCCCATGGATTATGGCTGATGATTTTAATGCTATTACTTGCTTGGATGAAAAATAAGGTGGGTTACCCAGGTTGGACCCTTCTGCAAATCTGCTTAGGGATATGATTGGTTCCTTGAATCTAATTGATGTGAAGCCTACCAATGGTGTCTTTACGTGTAATAATAGGAAGTGTGGTGTTGAGGCTATCTCTGAAAGGCTTGATAAATTTTTGGTCTCTTGCTATTGGATGAACAGTAGGTTGATCACCAGTTCTGAAATTCTTGATTGGAGGGGCTCTGACCACTAGCCTATCAAGCTCTTTGTCACCGCTTATGGAGTCACCAAAAATCCTTCTTTCAAATTTCAGTTGATGTGGTTAAGAGATCAATCTCTGCATGATCTTATGTTGGATTGGTGGTATGAGGGGTTGCCTGCACATGGGAAAACCATGTTTACTTTTAGTAAAAGGCTTCAACATGTGAAGTACAGGCTTAAGATATGGAATAAAAAATGTTTTGGGAACCTACATGCTCAGTCCAAGTTGGATAACATCACTCATCAGATTTGGGACGAAGGGTTGACCTCTATTCTTAGTAATGCTGAGTCCTTGGCTCTTAAGGGCTTAGAAGAGTGGGAGCTTTGCGAGGAGATCTTCTGGAAGCAGAAATCTTGTGTTGATTGGCTTCAAGAGGGGGATAGGAACACTGCATTCTTTCATAATTAAGTTAAGTCTCGGAGGAAGGGGAATTCTATCTCCTCCCTTGTTTCGCCTAAAGGGGCTCAACTCTCTTCTTGTTCTGATATTTCTAGGGAAGTGATCAATTATTTTTCTAACCTTTTTTCTAGGGAGGATCTTGCTGCTGGGGCTGAGGAGAGGGCCATCTTGGGTTGTATTCCCCACTTGGTCTCTACTAAGATGAATGGGGCGCTCTTATGTCCTATATTGTTACTTGAATTGGAGAAAGTGGTGTTTAATATGAAAAAAGGTAAGGCTCCTGGCTTGGATGGGTTTCCAATTGAGTTCTTTTAGGAGTTCTGGGAATTAACTAAGTTTGATCTCCTTGAGGTGGTTTAGGAATCACATAGGAACAAACAGATACTCAAGTCCATGAATTCTACCTTCTTGGCTCTCATACCTAAGAAGGAGGGGGCTAATCAGCTGGCTCACTTCAGGCCTATTGCGTTATGTAATGTTGTTTACAAGATCATCACCAAGTTGATTGCTGAGAGGCTCAAACCACTCCTTGGTACTCTTATCTCTACTGAGCAGGGTGGTTTTGTTGAAGGAAGACAAATTTTGGATGGTGTTGTGATAGCTATGGAAGCTATTCATTCTATGACTAACTCTAAGGAGAGGGCTATGTTCATTAAGCTTGATATGGCTAAAGCTTATGATCAGGTGAGTTGGGAGTTGTTACATAAAATTCTCTTGGATTTTGGCTTCTGGGAGGAGTGGGTGAATTGGGTTCTTAGTTGTATGACCTCATCCTCCTTCTCAGTTCTCATTAATGGGGCACCTTCGGATTTGTTTAGTGCTTCTCAGGGACTCTGGCAATGGGACCCTTTATCTCCTTATTTATTCATTATCATGGCAGAGGGTCTTGGTAGATTTATTAAATCTCAGGTAAGGTAGGGTCTTATCCAAGGATGAAGATGGAACAATTATCTTCCTCCCTAATCTCATCTTCAGTTTGTGGATGATACTGGGTTGATGGGCTTGACTAGAATCAGTGAGGTAGGGAACTTTAGGAGAGCCTTAGACATCTATTTGAAGGCTTCAGGTTAGTGTATTAATGATGAAAAATCCTCCATTTATTTCTTTAATACTCCTCGGCTTATCCAAGGTAGGATTTATAGGATCCTTAGATTTCAGATCGGTTCTCTTCCTTTGTTGTACCTTGGGATCCCTTTGGCTTTGGGATCTCAACATAGAGCTTACTGGTAGGGGATTGTGGATAAATTCTGGAGTAAGGTTAGTCATTGGACTTATAGATGGTTATCTTCTACTAGGAGAGTGGTTCTTCTAAAGACTATGGTGCAGTCTCTCCCCATTTATAGGTGTTGTGTGCAGGTTCCCCCTTCCACCTTTGTGCGGGAATTTGATGCTCTGTCTCGGCAATTTCTTTGGTCAGGCAACCTTCTTTCCTCGAAGTGGAGTTTAGTCATGTGGGATTCTGTCTGCAGGCCAAAGCATGCTGGGGGCCTAGGTCTTAGGTCTATGGCTCTTGCTGTCACGGCCTTGGCTGCCAAGCTGTGCTGGAGGTGGTGCAACAATTAGGATGAGCATTGGGCTAAGATTCTTGCCCACAAGTATTTTCCTGGTGCTGATAGCCTTGATGTGTCACAACTTGCTTTGCTAGGTAAAGGTTCTTGCATTTGGGATACCCTTAAGAAGGGTGTTCAGCTGATTAAGGAGGGTCTCTTCTAGATCTGTAATAGAGGTTCTGAAGCTCTATTTTGGTAGGACTCTTGGGATGGCCACCCTCCCATTCTTTCTAGCTTCCCTCAGCTTCAACCTCTTTGCCATATTTTTTCCAATGTTGGTTGGATCAAGGTGGAGCATTTTAAAACAGTCAAGCGTATTGGTCAGGCGGTGGTGGCTTGCTGGAAGGACCCAGAGGAGTGGCCCATGGGTGGCTCTGATGAGGATTGTGGTGTTCTTACTAGAGTTTTGGAGGGCAGGCTCTGCAGCTCCCTTAATGAGAGGGACGCTTTGGCTTGGAGTCCTAGTCCAAAAGGTAAATTTACTATGGCCCAAGGCTATGCTAGGCTTGACAGGTACTTACATGGTCCGGTTGAAGTGCACTGGTGGAAGAAGGTTTGGGAAAATTTTTCTTGGCCCAAATGCAATTTTTTCCTATGGTTGGTTGCTCACAAGAAGTGCCTCACTTGGGAAAATCTTCGTAAGCGAGGTTTTCAGGGACCTTCTATTTGTTTCCTTTGTTCACATAGTGAGGAATGTACCTCCCACTTGTTCTTTCTTTGTCCTTTCTCTAGAGAGATATGGCATAGATGGTGGGAGGCTTGACATCATGGTTGTATTCATGCTACCTCCCTAATTGAATTTTGGGAGAGTTTGGATAGGCCTCCAACGAAGACTTCTTTCCTATAGGTGGCCTGGTCTGTTGGGCCTATTTTCATTCTCTAGAACCTTTGGCTGGAGAGGAACCATAGAGTCTTCTGTGGCTCCAAATTGGGAAGTTTTCAATTGTGGAAGAAGATAATTAGCAGGCTTCAGGAGACTATTTCTGTTAGGTGTGATATGTTAGAAAATACTGATCTTGGTGAGCTTGCTATTTTGCGGAATTTGAACCTGGGGGACAGTGGAAGGGGCAACATTGCCGGAAGAAGACCCCGTCATGTCAGGCAATGGGTCTGTCAGGATGGGAGGTGGATGCCTCCCCTGGTGGGGGTCCTAAAGATTATAACTGATGGTTCTTCTTGGGGGAACCTTGGGCATGCTGGTGTTGGGGGTATTAGTAGACGTAATGATGGTGGTGTGGTGTTTTTCTTCTCTATTTACAAAGGTCAGCACTCTAATAATCTGATGGAGGCCCTTGCTATTAAGATTGTAGTTGAGCGTAGTTGCTCTTTAGGCTGGAGGAGGATCATTTGTGAGTTTGATTCTCAAATTGTTGTGGATATGCTGAACAACCAGAGTTTGGATGATGTTAGTTGGAAATTAGCCTCTTTAGTTAGATAGATTTTGAGTCTTTGTATTTCCTTGGATTCTGCCTCCTTTTGTCATATCCCTAGAGAATGGAACTGAGTGGCTAATTGTCTGGCGAAATGGGCCTCTGAGAATGTTGATGGCTGGGATATTAGTAGAAGGGAGGAGTTACCTTCTGATCATCTTGGGACCCTTGAGAGGTTATTAGTGGAGGAGAAGAATATGTAATGTTGTTGGTGGTTGTTTTAGTGGTGGTCTTGGTTTGGTGGGCCTCTAGCCTTTGCCTTGTACTTTGGTTTTGATTGAATAAATTTTTTACCTCTTCTCTTTTTTAAAAAAAAAAAAAAAAAACACATTCATGCATATGAGTTAGAACTAGTTAACTGACTAGTTGTGATAGAGAGTTTTCCTCGCAGAGACGATCAGATATCAAATCCAAAGATAACTGGTGGATTAAAATAGATCTTGAGTCAGATGGTGAGTGAATAATTAGATAACTGATAGAAGAATGTGACATAAATAATTAATTATAAATTAAATTTTAATTTAATTCAACATTCAAAAATGAAACATTTAATTAAATAAATAAAGATAATTTATTTAATTTGACCATTGAAAAGGTGGAATTTGAATAATTAAATAATAAATAATTAATTATATTTGAAAAGGTTAAATTGGGTAATTAAATAATAAATATTTAATTATAGATAAAGGGGGTTTAATTAAATAATATATATTTAATTTAGAAAGAAGAATTAATTAGTTAGCGACATAATTAAATAAATATGACTTATTTAATTAATCAAAGTTGAATAAATGAATTAATGAATTAATTAAAAGAGGTATTTAATAAATAGAGAAAATATGTATTAGAAAGGGTAATTAAATAATAAACATTATTTAATCATGACCATGGATATTATAAAATTATTTCAAAAGTGGTACTCATAGGACTAGACCAGATGACACACTGAGACTAGGGTAAAGGCTTGACACAAGAATCCTAGCTACTATCTCCCAATCAACATTACCATTAGGTGAACATGCTCAAACCTATTAAGCCAGGTGGAATTGATGTCTTGTACCTACAAACCTATAAACAAGGCATAAATAGAGCATGTATATAAACATCATAATAGAACACACCGTGAAGAGGAAATCACGGAATCGTAGGGCGCTTGCAAGTGAGTGATGCAATTACATCTCCTTCACCAATACAATATCACCAAATTAACAATTCTAACATATATATTCTACTCATGTGCATATAACCATGTTATTCCAAATTATCATTATACTAATCAAAGTCATGTTAAGTGATAACATCAAAATAGAGTAACATCGCATCACAACATATAATCCACATCACTCTATAAATAACGATCAAATAATAAACAAGCATCATGATATCTCAAAGTATAAGTGCAACCAGGAAACAAAGTAAAACAAGGTAGGACACTTTCTGATACGAAGAGAAAAAAAGAGGGGTGCTACATGGAATGCAGAACATTCTAACATACACTCTACAACTACAACTTTGCCATTACTAAGCCCGATACTCTGTCAAAAATATCTTCAACTGTGGAAGACATACAACCTTGCAACTTTAAATTTGAACACCTTCAATACACATCATCAACACCTCAAAACCATATGACAAAATATTGTGTAGTGGAGCAATACAAACCACAAAAATGTTTTGGTGTAACACTGAAACTGCACTTTGAGACAACCAATTATCCACAACATTTGGTCTTCTGTAGAACAACACTTTTGCATCTCTAGAATGGATTGACATAAATTAAAACACCATACACATCTAAACACCATCATGCTCATGTTGGCAATAGTAATTACTTGCTTAAATTCTAAAAATAAAAATTAAACCTAAAGTGAGTTTGTGCGCATAATTTTAAAATCAATTAAATATGTATAAAGGGTATTCATAAATAATTTTATTATGTTAATTCTATTGGATCCCCATGAATGGAATTGCTAACAATTTCTCCTATAAATTTATTTGGTTACCTTTACAATATACAATGAAAAGAATACTCTTGAGGCTAATAGCCTTTCTAGTAGGGGAACATCTATCATTCCAACATGTTGGCATTACAAAACATGTGTCAATAGGAGATATGGTAAAAAAAGGAAATTAAAAAAAATAAAATACCTAATAGGAAGTATAGATTATTGAATAATATGATGATGAAAATTTATAGGGTGAATTACAAGATAAAGAGTTATGAAGTGGAAAAATAGTAGCAATATCATCCACATCTAGTCACAATATATATAAAATATTTAATAAATCAAAAGGAATACAAGAAAGTCCCATGACTAGAAATCTAAGAAAGGAGTAAGAAGATTCTTGATCAATTGACATACATAAAGCCTCAAAGGATATTACCATACATATTTAAAGCCTCAAAGAATAATACCATACACACTAAGGATAAATAAAAAGAAAACGGTAAAGGATAAATTTTCTAAAAAAACAAATATCACTATAATTATAGAAGATTCTTATAAGGACAAATACCACACTAACTAAGATTCATTAAAAAATGGGTAGAAATGGAGGAAATTTCCTTAATTTGGAATAAGATAGGCGATATAATAAATAGTGTTAAATAATGTAACCTTATAAATAAATATAACAAGGATGCCTAGTACAAATTTCCACCCACATGTAAAAATTCAAATCAAGAAAGAGCATCATAATCGAACCTTATATGAGAATAAAGGTTACAAGTCATTGAATCAAGTTGTCTGAAGGATGAGGTAATATTTTAAGCTTGGGGAGGATGTTACTAAGATATACAAATTTGTGGGGGACTGCACTAGGGTTTTTTATAATTCATATATCTATTATATTTCTATGTATTATATATCTAAGTTTTTCCTTTTTACTATGTCACACCAATGTTTACTAAATAGAACATAGTATAAAACCTTGGACTTAAGTCTAGGATATTCTATCAACAAATCCTTATGTTAGTGAAGTGCCTTAGAATCTATATTAGATGTGTGCTCTATTAGAGGACACATTTGTAAGTACATTTAAGGTTTATGGCCATAAACTAATCATTTAAGCCTTTATTCAATCCACACACTATGTAAATCTACTCTTGTACTCTTATTATGTATTAGAGGATGCATTTCTAAGTACATTTAATATTTATGATCATATAATTTTCTAATATTACATTCCTCTTACTAGCATTAAAATTCATGCAATTTTTTTTTGAAACAAATCTTTTATGTTATATTTCATTTAAATTTATGTTTTAATCATCTACATATTTAGTCTAAAAATCATAAAATAAACTTGAAATGTGTTCATGTTCATGATTTTAAAATGAAATAAAGATGTATAAAGGTTATCTATGACTAATTTTATTATGATAATTCCATTCGAGCCCCTTGAGTGATATTGCTAAGAATCTCTTCCATAGTTATGTTGGTCACCATTACAATTTTTAATCAAAAGAAAACTTTTGAGGATAATCACCCATCAATTATTTCAATATATTGGCATGCTAGAACATGTGTGAACAATATATGTGGTAAAAAAATAAATTAAACAAAGAATTAAAATAGTTTATTGGAAGCTAAATATTATTGAATAATATGACAATGCAAATTTGTAAGGTGAATTAAAAAGAAAAAGAGTTGGAAATTAAGGGATCAATCTACAGCTGTGTGTCCACTTTTTGGAAAAAATAGGATGTTGAAAACAAAATTTTACATCAAATTTTCACTTTTTGACAGTTATAGCAACTAAACCATTATAAATTTGAAGATAACATCAATTAATGATTTTTGAGATTTTTTTTAGATTATAAATATACTTTTAAAAAATCAAAATTAATTTGTGAGTGTTTTAGATAACTTTGAATAACTTATTTTTTACAATTAATAGTATTTTGAAAAGGTGATGTTTATTAAGTAAAGAATAGTTTTTTTTGTGTAAAAGATAAAATTATAAATTATAAATATAGATTTATAATATCAATATCTAGTACATGGATATTTTTGCATCATTGTTTTAATAACTTTTTGAAGTGAGATTATGAGATTAACTATAATTCAAACATACGTAGGTTTATTTTTTAACACAATTTTTTTTGCATTAATCTTAATTAACTTTTTTCTTTTTGGTTGGAATAAGAACATCAATATCTAGTGCATAAATATATATACATATACATTATTATCTATTTTACTATTTTTCCATACATGTGTAGAATAATGACCTTCACAATTGTTGAAAACTTATCTTCATTATAAAATATAAAATAAATATAATAATAAAATAAAATATATTCAATATTATACTTGTTGGAAAGCTTACTTCAAATGCTATGAACCTACCAAATATCTTGTCTAGTTGATTCAATTTGAAGGTTCAAAGATGATTTTTTTTCAGAATAATCCCAAACATGAAAGAAGAAGTCACTCCAAGGCTTTCATTTTAATGTACATTCGAATAAAGATATGTACCTTCAAACAAATTTGTTAATTTTTTTGAGTGATGATTGTAGACCTTCAAACAAAGGGTAACCTTTGTCCAAAGGTTACCCTTCATTTGAATGTATTGAGTGTATGACCTACAAAAATGGTAGCAATATAGCGCACGTCTAGTTAAAATGTTAATAATAAAATGAAAAGGAGTAAACAAAAATCCCATGGATAAAAATGCAAGAGAGGAGGAAGATGAACGACCCTTGATTAATTAAGATATATAAATCCTCAAAGGATAATACCATAGCAATTAAGGCTAATGAAAAAGAAAAGGTGAAGGAGAAAGTTTATAAAGAGACAAGTCTACATCATGTTAAATTCATTAAGAAAATAGAAGTAGTGTAAACTATTCTAATAAGAAAAGGACCACATAAACTAATATTCATAAAAAAATATCAAGGTAGAAATTGAGGTGATTTCCTTAATTTGGAATTAAATAGAGCTAGTAAAATAAGTGGCATTAGATAACATAACCTCATAAATAAAGATCAAGAGAAAGAGAAAAAATAAAATAAAAATGGCATAGCAACAAAGAGGCCAAGTACAATTTCCACCCAGAAATGTAGAATTCAAAGCAAGAAAGAGCATCATGATCAAACCTTAGATGAGTATAAAGGCTACAAGCCATTACACTAGGTTGTCTCAAGGATGATATAATGTTGTAGGCTTGGGAAGGATAAATTTCTATATACATGAGGTTGTGTTGTGTGGGACAATATGTCATTATGTTTTAATTTTTAGAACCATATATGTATTATATGTAATTATTACATATCTAATTTATCCCTTTTTATTTAATCGCATTGATATTTACTACATAGAATATAATATATGTTAGTGTGAATAATTAATCTATTCACTATACTTAAGTGTACTTAGGTTGATGAGGTTAGAAAACGTCTTGTCTAATTGAGTGTGCAACATTTAAACCTCTAGAGGTTACCAAGTTATTTAGTTAACCTCATGCACACACCTTTTTAGGTTGGAAGACTTTACATCTCACCTCAAAGGTCACTCAACACTTGGCACACAAGGCTGATGACTTGGTCATCCAAGTTGTTGGTTTACACACTCCAAGTGTTCCTAATGTGGAAACCTATAGGACACTTATCTACTCATTTGTGCGACTTCATGAGGCACTTGTGGATCCACCTCATAGGTGGACTACATCATCCTTATCTAGATATACAAGGCTTTGTACTCATTGTAATTTGGATCATCTAAATACAATAATGTCATATTGCTCATTATGCTTTTCTCTTCATCTCCTAGATTCTTCTAATTCTAATATAGTATCAAAACTTTAGGTGGAGATACTTGCAAGCCTTTAGGTGAACTATGTTATTGTATTTTTGTTGCTTTCATTCCTATCTACTAGTTAAAATGATTCAACCAATTGGATTGATCCCACCCCTGTTGCATTGGATTTGGCATTAAATCTCTAGGAACCCCTACTATGTTAGTCTGCATTTGAATCTGCATTGGTTTTCTTTACCCACACAGACATTGAACTTCATCTTGCATGCCATTCACTGGCTGATATATTTTGTAGCAACTATAAAATTGTTTATCACAAGTAGGTCGTGGTTTTGTTGACCTCTTAGAAGCCGCTGCTTGATTTTATGTTAATTCTTATGCATTTTTAATTCCATAAAATTGCTACATGCCACGCATTGACAAGTGTTGAACAGAGGGGAGACATTTTTCATTTTTCTCTAGTTAACAATTTGTAGAAAGAAAAGTCATTTTTTTCTTTAGCAATGAATTTGGCAAAGGAAAAGGGGGAGTTGATTTTTTTTGTCATAATTAAAATTTTTAAAAAAGAGGAAGTCAATTCTTTTTGCAATGAATTTGGGAAAGGGAAAATATATGGGAGCACAATTTTTTGCCATAGTTAAAAATTTGCAAAAGAGGAAGTCAATTCTTTTTGCAATTAATTTGACAAAGGGAAACTATATAGGGGAGGTGCAATTTTTTGCCATAGTTAAAAATTTCCAGAAGAGGTTCAGTCAATTCTTTTTGTAATGAATTTGGAAAAGGGGGCAATTCTTTAAATAAGGGGATTTTACTTTTATGTTTTTTTGTCTTTTATTGAGGTTTGAATGATAGAACTTAATCTCTATCTACCTCATAACAATACACTTGAAAAACTTGTAACAACAAAAATGCTTGTAAACACACATATAAAGTGCCACAAAGCTAAGTGTGTGTTCCAAAAGGAGAGAATTCGGGAAATTTTGTATATACACTGAATTATAAAGTGTAATGGGGGATATTCCATCACAAAATGGATTCTTGTGATTATCACCTCATGTGAGTGTGTCTTGGAGTACACCTTGTACATCTCTACATTCCTTGCACACTCTCAATCGCAGTTAGCCTGCTTATATTCTCTTAGCATTAAGGGGGGACTATGCCAGTGTTAGGCTAATGCTTCTTTCAATGAAATAGTGGAGGAATCTTCTTTTGGGATGCCTCATGAACCTTCTATCTTGATCTCTAATATGGGGGATTATTTTAGTGGATCATATTTTAAGATTCTAGTGCTCCTTATGACAATACTATCTCTGTTATGAACTTCAAAGTTTGATAAAATTTGTGTCCACTAGTTGAGTAGTGTTCATATGTTCACTCATGTAATGTTTTGTATCTCACATATTGATCCATATTTCTTGGAGATTCTTGATTTCTACATACACCATTTCATCATTAGTGGAGTTTACAACTTCGACATGCTTTAGTAGTTCTTCATCATCATTTTCCTTGCATCAAGGGACATATTTTCAAAAGGTGTTAAATCCTTCTAATTTCTCTTTTGGAGAGGAGTTTTTTTCCCACTTGTTTTTTCCTTTACTCAAATTTATGAAAAAATTTGTACATGGGTACCTAACAGGGCCTCTAGCTAGGACCCATTTCTGGCTAATTGTACACTTTTGATATCTCCCCAAGAATCACTTAAGGGGGTGTTAGTGTGAATAATTAATCTATTCACTATACTTAAGTGTACTTAGGTTGATGAGGTTAGAAAACTTCTTGTCTAATTGAATGTCTAACATTGAAACCTCTAGAGGTTACCATGTTCTTTGGTTAACCTCATGCACACACCTTTTGAGGTTGGAAGACTTTCTATCTCACCTCAAATGTCACTCAAAATTTGGCAGACAAGGTTGATGATTTGGTCATAGAGGTTGTTGGTTTGCACACTCCAAGTGTTCCTAAGATTGAAACCTATAGAACATGTTCCTACTCATTTGTGCCACTTCATGGGGCACTTGTGAATCCACCTCATAGGTGGATTGCATCATCCATGCCTATATATGCAAGGATTTGTACTCATTGTAATTTGGGTTAACTACATACAATCTTATGCATTGTTCATTATGCTTGTCATTGTATCTCCATTATCTTCCCAATTCTAATAGTATAAACTATGGAATTTGGCCTAGGTCTTTATATCAATGAGAATCCTTTTGTTAGTTAAGTGCATTGTAATCTATATTATAATTGTGATTTACTAGAGGACATGTTTTCAAAATTTTATTAGGTTTATGGATAAGTCATCTAAGCCTTTATTCATCCTATACACTATGAAAATTTATCCTTCTCACCTAATAGATCTTTCTTTCATCTACTACACTTTTTTGATATACGGATTGTTGGTATTTAAAATTACCCTTGAAGGGTTGATTTCATCACAAGGACACAAGTTCTTCTAGACCAACCCGAAAAAATATATACTTGAAGGTTTGTACTATAGCAAGGAAGGTCCCTAATGTGTAGATTTGTATTTATTTCCTTTTGTGAACCAAATCAATCTCTGTTACTATTAATTGCTTCCAATTCTTTAGGATGAGATAAAACAAGTGTACTATAGATGTTTAAAAATGAGTACATTGAATTCCTTTAAATACTAGCACACAACATCAAATTTTGTCAAATGTGTATTTAGTTGAATTAAGAAAATAAGATGAATGGGGATAGCTAACCAATTTCAATTTAAATTTTGGAAAGGAAGGAGATAGTTCCATGACCACAAGGTGATCATGAACACATCCTAATGTGGACAAATGGTTAAATCTAGGTGGTTAATAGCCATATAGAGGTAGATGTATAAATAAATGTGATAAAGAAGAAAATTAGGTGAATGCCAAAAAATGATAAATGGATTTAGGCTAGGGGAATGAGCCTAACTTTACACAAGGTAGTACAATTTTTCACTATGAACATATGTCGATATATTTCATCAAATTAGACATAAAATTAAATGAGAAATTATATATGTATGTAAATTTCAATATTATAATTATATCAAAAGCTCATAATTTATAATTACATTAAAATTAAAATTAAATTATATATACTATTTTTAGATAATTTATTTAAAATTAAACAATAATATAAACAACAACAATAATCTAAACAACAACAAAAATTTTGACTCTTAAGATGCCACTTTTTTTTTTTTTTTTCTGAAATCGAAAAATCTGATTTGCATGAGAAAATGAAGATAGTTACGGTCAAAATTTCAAGATGCAACAAGAAGAAAAGTTGAAGTGCTCCGAGTCTAGTTTCTAAGCTACTAATTCTTTTTGAAACTAATGAAGATTAAGGGTCTCAAAGGGGGGGGGAATAGGTCCTATTTTTATAAAAAAAACTAGCATAGCACCTGAGGGCTCCCCCCTTTTTGATTATCTTTATTTTTAGAATTTCAAAAATCCCAATGGTGAGAAATTAGGTAGCACCATGTAGTTTATCTTCGTTCTTTCATATATTTTTTTAATGAATATATAATATTTTATGATTTTTGAAAGTGGGCACATCTTGAAAAGCTTAAATTTGAGTGTGCTCCCACCTATTCTTTTTGAAAACTAATTGAAAATTGATTTTTTTCATCATGTGTAGAATGCAGTCTAGTTTTAAAAAATGTAATTTATTTCACATTTTGATGAATGAGTAAAAATCTATCCTAAAACTAGCACATGTTGGTTTTTGACCAAAAATGAAGGCATTTACAATAGAAGCTATGGATCAAAACCTTAACTGAATCAAAATGAAAAAATAATTATATATTTAGATAGCTAAGAGAGAGGTTAACACCATCATGATTTTTTTTATAAACTTGAATTGAAAGACGTGAAAACGTGATGGTGAGCACAGACAAAAATATGAGGAAATTTGGAAAATCCTATCAATTAACACGTCCAAAGCAAGCCATTTGGCGAGTGCCAAATTTGGTGCTAACCAAATGACACATCACATCTGGCGAGTTCCAAATTTGGTGTACATCAAATGTGATGTGTCATTTGGTGAGCGCCAAATTTGGCGCTCACCAAATGACCTACTTTGAACAAAATCTTACTTTCCCCTCTCTTTGGTCGACCACTTTGATAATGCTTAGAGTGTGCAATTTATGATCATAGATGGATAGTTGAGGTTTTACCTTTCATACGCTCTCTACCCCATTACCCTAACTAGATAACTCTCTATCCCTTTGAAATTTCTCTCTCTCTCTTAGGGCTCACTCCTTCCCACACTACCTAGACTACTCTCTCTCTCACTCTAATCCCCTCTCTGAGGTATCATTCCCTCCCACCCTACCTAGATAAATCTATCTCACTCCAACCCCTTTCTCACTCTCCCCCTCTAGTCTTTTTGTTTCTCTCACTCCATCTCCCTCTCTTAGGTCATTATCTTTCTCTCTTCATCTCTCTCTCTCTCAAGTCACTCCCTCCTACCCCCTCTCCCTCTCTTAGGTCTCTCACTCACTCCCTCTCTCTCCCACTCTCTCTCCTTCTCTCTCAAGTATCTCCCTGCCACCCCCTCTCCCTCTCCCTTTCTCTCTCAATACTCTCCCTCCTACCCTCTCTCTCTCAAGTCTCTCCCTCCTAGCCCCTCTCCCTCTCTATCTCTCCCACTCCCTCTCTCTCATGCCCTTTATCTCTCTCCCTCTATCTCTCTCCTCTCTCTCGGGTCTCTCCCTCCGCCCCTCTACCTCTCTCTCTCTCTCTCAAGTATCTCCCTCCTACCCCTCTCCCTCTCTCTCTCTTTATCAAGTCTCCCCTCCTACCCCTCTCGCTCTCACAATCACTCTCTCTATCTCTCTCCCACTCCTTCCCTCCCTCACTCCTTCTATATCTTCCCCTATCCCTCTCCCTTTCTCTCAAGTATCTCCCTCCCACTACCTCCCCCTCTCTCTCTCATGCTCTCTATCTCTCCCAATTCTCTCTCCCTCGCCCTCTCTCTCAAGTCTCTCCCTCCCACCCCCTCTGCCTCCCTCTCTCTCTCTCTCAATTCTCTCCCTCCTACCCCATCTCCCTCTCTCAGGTCTCTCTCTGTCTCTCTCAATCACTCCCTTTATCTCTCTCTCTCTCACACCCTCTCTCTCTCACTCCCTCTATCTCTCTCCCTCTCTATCTCTCCATCTCTCTCAGGTATTTCCCTCCAAAACCCTCCCTCTCTATCTTACTCTCTCTTGAAATTATCTCCCCCCACCCCCTCTTTCTCTCTCCTCCTCCATCTCTCTCCATCCTCTCTCTCTCTCTCTCTCTCTCTCTCTCTCCTTATATCTCTCTAATCCCTCTATCTCCCACTCCATCTCTCTCCTACTCCCTTAGGTCTCTCCCTCCCACCCCCTCTCTCCAACTTTGTCTCTCTCCCTCTCTCTCAAGTATCTCCTCTCCCTCCCATCCCTCTCTCTCTCTCTTAGGTTTCTCCCTCACACCCCCTCTCCCTTCCTCTCTCTCTCTCTCCCTCTCTCTATCTCTCCCACTCCCTCCCTCTCTCACTCCCTCTATCTCTCTTCATCTCTATGTATCTCCATTTCCCTTAGGTATCACCCTCCCACCCCCTTCCTCTCCCTCTCTCTCTGCCTCTCTTAGGTATCTCCATCCCACCCTCTCTCCCTCTCCCTCTCTTTGAGGTCTTTGCCTCCCACCCCCTCTCTCTCAAGTCTCTCCCTCCTACCCCGTCTCCCTCTCTCAAGTCTCTCTCTCTCACTGACTCGATCTATCTCTCTCCCACTCCATCTCTCTCTCTCAATCCCTATATCTCTCCCTCTATCTCTCTCACTCCCTTTATGTCTCTCCCATCTCTTTCTCTCCCGATACCTCTCTCTCTCCCTCTCCCTCTCTCTCTCTCCATCTCTCTCTCTCTCCCCCTCTCTTAGGTAGGAGGGAGAGACTTTCGAGAGAGAGGGAGTGAGAGAGAAAGAGGGTTGAGGGTTTAGGGTTGAGTGTTCAGTGTTGAGTGGTTAAGGGTTGAGGGATTAGGTTTGAGGGTACTGGGTATTGGGTAGAGAGGGTTTAAGGGTTGAGGGTTGAGGGTTT
The DNA here is from genome assembly GCA_007115665.2 of Sequoiadendron giganteum. Lineage (NCBI taxonomy): Eukaryota > Viridiplantae > Streptophyta > Pinopsida > Cupressales > Cupressaceae > Sequoiadendron > Sequoiadendron giganteum. The sequence continues at coordinate 340,120,448 of CM021102.1, read as the reverse complement.
AGGGTTTAGGGTTGAGTGTTTAGGGGTTTAAGGGTTGAGGGTATAGGGTTGGGGGATTAGGGTACAAAGGGAGGAATGGATGGAGGGAGAGATGGAGGGATAAGTGAGAAAGAGAGGAGAGAAGAGGAGGGAGGGACAAAGACAAATGAGGGTTGATGATCCAATGTTTAGGTTAGAGAGTCAATATTTGAGGGCATAGGGTTGAGTGTAGAATTGTAAGGGTAGAGGGTAGACAGTTAAATGGTTTAGGGTTTAAGGTATAGGGTATAGGGTTTATAGTTTAAGGGTAGAGGGTTTAAGGGTTAATGGTAGAGGGTAGAGGGCTGAGGGTTTTAGGGTTTAAGGGTTGAGGGTTGAGGGTTGAGGGTTGAGGGTTGAGGGTTTATGGTTTATGGATTAAGGGTCAAGGGTAGAGGGTTTAGTGATTATGGTTTAGGGTTTAAGGGTAGAAGGTGTAGGGTTGAGAGAGAGAGAGGGGGCACAGAGGGTTAAGGGTAGAGGGTAGAGGGTTTAAGGGTGTTAGAATCAAACATGCTCTGATACCATGTTAGAATTGGCTATGGATGCCAAGATCTATGGACCAAATGGAAAACACAAAGAAGAGAGAAAATAATGTGACAAGAATAAACTGTATTCAATGTCAAATGATATGAGATGATTTCATGTACAAATGTAGTAGAGACCCCTTGGTTATATAGCCAAGATGAGAACATAGGAGTGCATAAGATTATGACAAGTGTCGTAATCTTATGAAATGAGACAACAATGAAAAGATATCACTCCACCTAAAGTGGAAAGGTGATAATGTGATAACCACCACAAAAAGGTGGATCTAGCACAAAAGGTGGAAACCTAATCACATGATATGTCCATGAAAGGTGGAAGTGATAAAGTAATAAGAAGATGAGTCCACCAAAGGTGGAAATTCTCCAACAACTCCTATGTGGTCCCTAAGTAAACTTGACTAAGGTGTAATTATGACCTAAGACAAGGTATAAAACATTTAATTACACCAACACCCCCCCTTAAGTGCAACTTAGGGAGAATGTACACAAATGCAAACAATGCAAGATGGGTCCCGACAACTAGGCCATGTTAGGTACCCATGTACAAATGCAATGCAATCTCTCACAAATGGAGAAAAGGAGAAAACCCAGTGGGACAAAAATCCTCCCCAAAAGAGATGAAATAAAAAATAGAAATACTCTTAGTGATGAATGAGAAGGTAAAAACCCCATGTGAGGAAAAATACCCCCCCATAAGAGAGAAGTAGAAGAGAGACAAGGTAGGCCTCTCTCAATGTTGAGTCTCCTGCAATGATGGTAGAAGCTTGGCATTGAATGCTGAAGATGATCCAATCTTGCTGAACAATGTTCCTCCCCTTAGGAAGAAACAAAACCAAGAATGTATGCAGGATGTATGATGTCTCTGAAGAGTGCTCAAGTGTCTCCATGTTGATGTCAAAAGCTGACACACTCCAAACAAGTGTTCTAGGCCACACTGCTAAAGAGTACAATCCAACATCTAGTAGAGATGAATGTAGAGAACAATCCAAAGACAACGATATCCCCTCTAAAGATAAAGAAGCCTCCTCCAAATGCTGTCCAAAAGTACCCACACTCATGTCAAACTACAAAGAATGATCATGTAGAGAATGAACTAGAGGGTTAGAGTGTTCCCTCACAACAATTGAAGAAGGCGCATCTTCATCAAAGAGAAGATGAATGTCATCAATGATGTCCCCCAAATTTGCAAGATGAGACTCCATGAACAAGTCTGAAATACCTGTCAAGAAGCCATCCAAACTAGCCATATCTGGAAGACAATGTATATCTAGTTGCACTGAATCACAAGGAACCAAAACTGTGGAATCACAAGTATCATCAAATGCAACAATAGATGAGGGTGTGATCTCAATAGGAGGAGGAGAAGCAAGAACAGGAGTCTCTTTATCAACTGGACATTTAAGACATTTTTTACACTCAAGCTCCTCTAAAGTATCATCATCATAGGGTACATTATCAACATCATCAAGGGGAATTAAATAATCTGCAACAGGATCATCTGGGAATGGAGAGAGATGATGGTCTCCAAAAATCTCCCAAATCTTGGTCCAAAGTGGGAGTGGGCACTCAATATCTGAGATCTCCACAGGAATATCAACACCAATATATGTACCAATTAATCCTACAATGTGATCATTATTATTACCCCAAACTAATTGCTTCCAAGGTGTGTCTGGTTCAAGTATGAGCCCATTGAGTAATGGAAAAAGCTTAACCCACCTGAGATGTGTTATGATACCTTTCTTCCAAGACTCATAATTATCCTTATTCAGCATTACCATAGAAGGATGAATAGAAAAACCCATGATACCTCCTCAAATGATTAACATGAGTGAATCAATCACAAGATTACCCCCCCCAAATTCACTCAATCAAAGAACCCCCCAAGAAATATCTGATTTGGCACTTTATATTTAGTGCGTTTACAGTTTCCACTACCCAAAACAACAAAGTGGACTTTGATCTTGGTACATGCAAATGCCAAAATAGGCCACAGATTCAAGTACAATTTTTGGTACAAAATGAGATCAATCTGATCATACCAATGAGAAGTACATAAAACATTATGCACTTTAAAAAAAAATGGCACCCAAAAATGTTATCATAGGAGCAAGATATGAGCTCCTGAAATTCCTAAAATGAGGATGAAGCAGCAACACCTATGAGAATCTTCAATTTATGGAAACACCAGAAGCCAAAACCAACAACTGATTGGACCACTGTGTAGAGCATGAAAAATTATCCCAAATTAAAAAAAATTGCTCGAAAAAAAGAGCCAAAATGACCGAGATATGTGCCTTTGAAAATCGATTGCAAAAACCAAAATGCAATCCGTGAGGGGTCAAAAAATTTCAAATGAGTGCTGACGTCAGCACTGACGCATGTTGATGTCAGAAAACTAGTGTATTAAATTTGACGGTCTGGAGACCGTCACCAAAAAAATGCCTTGCCGAGAAATTGCCGGAATATGGTCTACTGCCGGTATATTCTTTTGCAAATATTCTTGCCCGTTTGCCTGTTGGATTTTCGGACTTAGCACCAGAATATTGTAAATCGGATGCCGGAAATTTTGATGGGTGCTGAAAGTTTCTTTTCGGCGCTGCTGGTTTGTGGACTGCCGGTGATGGGGAAAGGGGACCTGCGGGGCAATGGCTCTGCGCCACGTGGCATGTGTTGAGGCTCGCGGGTACGCTCGATACCATGTGTGTACCGTGCACAAGAATCCGCAGAAAAAATTTCCATGTAATTTTGTTTGATTTTTTTAATTTTTATTTTTCAAAAAAACTTTCCAAATCAAAATTTTTTTAAACAATTTTTTTTTTTCAAAAATTGTTTTGCTTTTTATAAATTTTATTTTTATTTTTTTAAAAAAATAAAATCGTACCATCGCAATTATGGCAACCTGGGGGGCCTTACGACTCTCCGGGCAAAAAGATTTTGCCTCATCGGATGAATTGCTCCAAAATGGACAAATGGACAGTCGATCTTAGGGTTTTTGGCCCTTCTAGACACGATGGCAGGGTTGGATTTGACCCAAAAATGCTCCAAAAATGCAGCTACCTTCTAGATCTAGCAACCACAATGCAGCTTCAAACCCTCATAGACTTGGCCTCGTATGTCCAATTTGGATGAAACAAAAGGAAAAATTGACTTTATCGAACCTTTCAGACGCAATGGTAAGCTTAGATTTGCACCAGCAAGCTCCGATATAAACCTGCAATAAAGAGCCAAAAATGGAACCTCCCCAAATCTGGTACCTCTTTTTAAAAAAAGACTCTCCAATGGCACCCAACCTGCTCTGATAACATGTTAGATTCAAACATGATCTGATACCATGTTAGAATTGGCTATGGATTCAAAGATCTATGGACCAAATGGAAAGCACAAAGAAGAGAGAAAATAATGTGACAAGAATAAACTGTATTCAATGTTAAATGATATGAGATGATTTCATGTACAAATGTAGTAGAGACCCCTTGGTTATATAGCCAAGGTGAGAACATAAGAGTGCATAAGATTATGACAAGTGTCATAATCTTATGACATGAGACAACAATGGAAAGCTATCGCTCCACCTAAAGTGGAAAGGTGATAATGTGATAACCACCACAAAAGGTGGATCTAGCACAAAAGGTGAAAACCTAATCACATGATATGTCCATGAAAGGTGGAAGTGATAAAGTAATAACAAGATGAGTCAATCAAAGGTGGAAATTCTCCAACAACTCCTATGTGGTCCATAAGTAAACTTAACTAAGGTGTAATTATGACCTAGAACAAGGTACAAAACATTTAATTACACCAACAAAGGGTTTATGGTTTATGGTTTATGGTTTAGGGTTTACGAGCAGAGGGTTTAAGGGTTTAGGCTAGATGGTAGAGGGTTTAACTGTTAAGGGTAGAGGGTAGAGGGTAGAGGGTTTAGGGTTTAGGGTTTATGGTTTAAGGGTTGAGGGTTGAGGGTTGAGGGTTAAGGGTTGAGGGTAGAGGGTAGAGGGTTGAGGGTAGAGGGTAGAGAGTTTAGGGTTTAAGGGTTGAGGGATTAAGGGTTGAGGGTTGAGGGATTAGGGTAGAGAGTTTAGTTGGGTTTAATGGTTGAGGGTAGAGGGTATTAGGTTTAAGGGTGTCACGTATAGATTTCATTTGATTAATTAAATGCAATTAGTAATCATGATGTCGCTATTTAAATTGAAGTTAAATGATTATTTTCATAAAAATTAAATTCAAATTCTAATTCAAATGAAATTGAAATTGAAATGCATTTATATTTAATTTGGGGTTTGTCATTATTGATGAAATATCAAGTGCAAGTGAACGCAGGAATAGGTGAAAGTGATTGAAGGCGAGAACAATGACCAGGTAGAGTCGTTTAGCCGATTGATGTTTATGACTAGATGGAATCACACACACTCACTTAGTTGATATTTTAATGCATTTTGCGATTACTGTGTTTGCAAATTTAAAAATATAGTTTTATTGATTTCTCCAAAAATGCGGAATAATATGTTTTGCTTTAAATTATGATTTTATTAAATTGTGAGAAAATGGATCTTATTTAAATAACTGAATTATATATGTCAATATTTTAACATTTTTTTTTGAATGTATTGATGCTTGCATTTTAAAATGTAATGAAATAGACTTTTAATGTGAAAATTAAATAATATGTGATAAAAGTTGTGTTTTATAAATTTAATTGTTTTCAATTGAAAATATGAAAGAGGAAAATATTTAAATTTAGAAATTAAGCAAAGATCTTAAGTGGAGTTTTTGAAAACAAACTGAAAAAGAAATAGAAAAACAAATCATGTCAATTGGAAATTGAATTCAAAACTTCAGTTAAATTGATTGAAGAAAAATATCTTCAATCAATTAGGAGTAATCAAAATATATAACTTGGAGTTTTAAAAATTTGATCTGGAGATCAACATCAAATTGTGGATCTGATTTCTTGATAACTCCATCAATGCATGAGAAAATATGGAGTCAAAAAAAAAAGAATTTTGAATTTGGAAGTGCATGGAAAATCTGTTTTTGAACAAAGGCAGAAAACAAAGAGTAAATTTTTTATGTTTTATTGGCTTAATCTGCTGGGAGAGGAGGTGTAACCAAAGGAGGAAATAAATTGGGTAATATTCATATGCTAATTTTCTTGTATTAGCATACACTAGGGAGAATCATTTTTACCAATTGCCTTCAAACCCACACAGCCACACCAAGGAGGAAGGGAAACTTAATTATAATTCTTGTTACACTGATAATATTCTCCTCATTTCCATTAGGCATGGCCAGAACAAGGAGATCATTTTGTACTATGTTTATAGGGATACAGGGCATCTTCATCATCTCCATGCGTGGCCAAGGAGTCTCCTCATTCACCCATGCGCTTGGGAGAAGAACAGGTGAGGAGTCGGCTAGTATGAATAGAACTGTGCAGGAAGAGGGAAGGCTGCTGTTTGTAGTCACAAGAATTTTCCTTTCAGATCCCACACAACCACAGAGATTCCCTTACACCCCACGTACTTGGAAAATAAGGGAGAATAAATAGCAAGAGGGTGCACACAACAACCCTCATCCTCTATCCTCCATACGTGGCCAAGGGACAGGGCTCCCATTCCTCTCCAGCACTCAAAAAGGTATAGGGGCGACCTCTGCAAGGTGTAAATGCATAGGTAACCAGTAGGTTAATGGGGCGGCTAGCCTCACCAAAGAGGTGCGCAGTAGAGGTAAGCCACATGGAGAAGAGGGTAGGGTGCGCCCAAGACATGGAGGTGATAGGAGGAAAATAGAAAGAGCAGGGAGGTGATAGGAGGAAAAAGAGAAGGAGCAGGGAGGTTATAGGAGGGGAAAGACAGGTAAAAAGGAAGACTTAGGGAGCAGCTAGAAAAAGATAAGGAAGTAGAAACAACAGTAGGAGAAGTGAAGAGAGGATAGGTGCAGCCAGGAAGAAGGGAGATAGGGGTAAGAACAGTGAGAGACTAAGACACGAGTAAGAACAACAATCTGACTTCAACAAACACAAGCAACAAAATACAGAGGAATTTCACAAAATTCATTTCTAGAATTTAAAGAGGTAGGATCTTGAATAATTTAAACGAGTTATTAATACATTGAAATGGAAAGCAATGTTATTTATTCATAGATCTTGATAACTATTAAAATAATTTTCTATTATTTCAAATTTTGTTAAACCTTTAAATATCAAACTATGAATATTTTTATTCAATTTCCACAATACTATTGAAATTATAAATCCAAAATTCTAGGAAGAAATTTGGTTTGAAAAACATTGAGAAACAACCGATTAAATCTAGGAAGAGATGCAAAACCAGAAAACATCATTTACATTTGGATTTTTAAAAGATCTTAAATAGAAAACGATTATTTTATTCCGATTTAAAAGAACAAAAAAAAATGTTCTAGACAAAATATTTTTGAGAAAAATATCCTTTAAATTTTAAAACGAAATTTCAAGAGATAGATTAAACTTAGCAAAAATTGCAAACAAAAACAAAAATGAGCTATTTTAATTCTGTTTGAAGAAGTTATTATTTATTTTTTGAAAGTTTGAAAAATAGAAAATAAACCATTTAAATTAAAATACGATTTACTAAGAATCAAAAACAAACTTGAACAATATTAAATAGATGAGTACAAAAACAACATAACGTTTGCTCTTTTATGAGTGTTTTTATATGTATTTAATTTGCATACTGGAGATACACCTTCTTATTTTTGATTAATTAATTATTCGATTTTTAAATGTGAATTTAATATCTATGGTTAAAATGATGAAAGAAAAATATTTTAAACTGTTTTTGATTGAATCATGAATTTCAATAACTTGTTTGTGAAAGATTGTATTTGACTGTTTAGACCATGCATGCTTGATAAATGACTGTGCATGTAATGTTTTTGGGAAAGTTACCTTCTGGTATGAGTGTTGAATATGGGTTATTAGAGAGTGTAGTTTTGCTTTTCCAAAACTGCTTTTATTTGTCATGCATGACATTTTACTTGGCCAAGTAACTTAAGGACCATTGAAATAGATGGAATTATTGAAATCTCTACCATATCCTAGTATCAAACTTTCTTATTTCTTAAATTATTTAGAAAAATGAAAATGCTTGTGGTATTAATATTTATACTAGGCATGCACCATATTCCATCTTGCTCGTAGACTGCTTCTTGCTAAGCGATTCATGTAGGGTCGGGTATTTCTTGATTGACTAAGGAATTTCAGGGAAGTGTAAGCTTCGAGGTTTGGCGGAAAAAGCGCCCGATCCTTGTTCTCGTCTTCATTATTGAAGATTTGCTATTGGATTGCAGATCAAAGGATGTCATCTTCATTTATGTTATTTGTAATCTTGAAATATGTATTAAAGAGCTTTTGGCGACTAAATGCCTAAGTTTCGAATTGTAAAATTATGTTACAAATACTTTTTTATTATTAGCAATGTCGTGTAAGATGACACATGTACGTATATAGACTGGATTTGAATATGAATTTATCTTATCGACTTTATGTCATTGTTTTGGAATCGACTGCATTTTAATGATGTCTAATTGAATGAGTTGACGACTTTATTTTGAATATAAATGATTTTATTTAAAGTATTATTCGATGTTTGTTTTAAAGACTTTCGAAAATTACATTTGGTATCAGAGGAACCAGGTTATGCACTACAACCTATGAGCTCATTACACAATAATGTGTAAACCTTATCAGAAGATAAAGGTTGAAAAGTTCTTGTGCCAGATCGGCAAGAGAAAAGAACTTAAGAAAGTGAAAAAAAGGAAGATGTAAGTGTTAGTAACTTGGGTAAATTGGGGCTAGTTAGGGATTCGTCCCTGGAATCAGAATTCCTAAACCATCAACTTATGATAAAATCTAGGATTACGGAAGATTATGCAATCAGGTTATGCAGGATGGTTGGCAAGAATAACCTGTATATACATGACTCTAAGAAAAAGAGAATGAGTAGGAAGGAGACAAATTGAACTTTAGAAACCTACAATTGTGAGAGAGTCAGAAACTTTTGGATTAGTGTAATCACTACGAATCTATGTATGCAAGTCAGAATATATTTAGATTTTTCAAAAGTAGGATATGAACAAAGGAAGTATCCTCAAGGGTTGGGGAATTATTTACTTGAACTCTTGTGTTAAGATAAAATATCTCGCTAGAAAAGAGTAAGAACTGAGGAATTGAGAAAAGACCAGAATGGTCAGAAGAAACAATCAATGACATGAGAAAGGTTCCTCTAACCGAAATCAATGAGGTTATTGAAGTTTTTGGAATCAAACAACTTATGAATAATGGTTCCAAAAGGGAAAAAGGAATGCAACATAGCTTTATTTTTCAGGACCTTAGAAGTTGCAAGGAAAGCAACACTTTGAGTTAAAAAGTACATCAACAAAAGAGGTTGGTAAGTAAAAAAAAAAGAGATATTAGAAAGGAGATGGAAATGAAAGTTCAACAATAAGGAATGACAAACCTTTTTCCAAGGAAGCAAGTAAATTACTAAAAAGTTCAACGCAAGAAGAATGGAAGTTGTGGAGACACTAAGGGGAAAAAAAGAAGAGTGATTGATTCAAGCTAAGTAGCACACCTAACGAAACTTGGTTATTTCTTCTTTGCAAGTCATAAGGACAATTAAGTCATACATTTTATGACCACAAGGGAAAAATGACAAATGGAAAGGTTAAGAACTATGATCTTTATACCTTATGATTATTTGATCTAAAGATCAAAGCTTATTATTATTAATACCTTAGAAAAGGATAGGAAAATAACTTGATTATGATAAGGAAGATGATCGTTTATGGGATTGACAAGGAAAGATCTAAGAGACTCATGATTGGAAGAAAGTGTCTCTATACTCCTATATAATTTATATAGAGAATTTAAATAATGATGTTATTTTGATATGAAATATATTCATGTCATGAAATGATTTGGCACTGAAGTTTACTATGCTAAGAAACATATGGATGAAAAAACAAAAACAAAATGGTTATTTAAACCATTGAGATGAGTTGAGAAATAAAGTAAGTTGTGATGTTATGTAAACTACACCAAAATCTCTTAATGAGAATACTTAGATCACTTAATTACTACATTACTCTTGAATGAAACCTCGGGTTAAAGATAACCAAATTGGGACAAGAAGTTCACTCAATAAAAAAAGAGACCTTATGAAGCTGCACTAAAACCTATTAAGTTGGATTACGTATTGGATTACTCTTTAAATACCTATAAGTAGGAATTAAACTTGAATAAGTTGTACATTGGGTCTTGACTATAGCCTTATTAAGTGGAGAAATGTTGAAAATCTTATGGAGAAGAACATCAAAATTATTCTTGTGCTCAAAATGGATTTATTGAAGTTGAGACTCTCCTATCTCTAATTAAGAAATCATGGATTTAAATGTTCATGTTTGATGATTAGATATGCAATTAAATTTGATTGATATCTAGAGATCAACGTGATTGAACATGGATTAATACTTAAATTAGTACAAGATTAAATTAGAGAAATTAGATTGAGTTAAAAGATGAATTGCATCTTTGAAAATAATCCAAGGACAAAAGAAAATCCAGGGTATGGATGTCCTAAGATAAATGGGAATTATCGAGCTGCAAAACCTACAACCAGTAGTGAAGGAATAATAATGGCGAAAGATCAAAATAGGTTATCACTTAGTCAAATGATAGACTATTGTTGGATATAAAAGAACCTATGTGTCCAAAATTTGGAAGATCCAAGAACAGAACGAGGAAAATAATGTCAGGGTTAGGACATCGGATTGACAAAAGGAATTGTTTGATAAGGATCCACTATTATTTGGAAGAAGATAGAGTAACAAGCTGCACAAAATGTAGCAAGGAATATCTAGTATGCCAGGAAATGAAGACCATAAGTCCTCATTGGTAGGACATGTAACTCTCTTGAGATTCTAGAAGGAAAATGGTAGAACACAAGACAAATTGATCCGTCTTTGATTAGTAGGATTAACATAATGTTCTAGTGGATGGAATCATCAAAGAAACCAATAGGTTTTGAAAACTCGACTTATAGGATTTTGATCCTAAATAATATATTGTGGGTAAGTAGTTGCTTAGTAAATCTGAAAAGTTATTTCAGTTTAGTAGATAATGATAGGGTTGTGTAAACCAAATTCATACCATGAGACATTCATTTGAACAAATGTGCATTATATTATTATAATCAAACAAGTAAAATGGTGGACTAAATCTTGAATGATTTGTAAAATTCTAAAATTGACATTTGGAATATTATATGGAAAGAAAGGAAACTCTATTAAAGTTGAAGAAGGCTGGGATATAATCATAGACTTGATAAAATGTCTAAAAGGAATAATAGAATGAAGTGATTGATGAAACTTAATTGATAATAAAGCTTAAGTGTGGAGAAGTATCAAAATTGATAAGTGTCTAGGAGCAAGGTTATGCTCGAGATAGACAAGTAATCAAGGGAAAGTACTTTGTGGTAAGGATAATGAATGTGTAAGTGGCAGATGGACTCGGTTTATGAGTTGTCTAAAAGTGTAACTACAAAGGAAAAGGATTGGACCCACGATGTAGTGTACAATACATCGACATTCCTCTTCCCTTTGGGTTATACTAAGGATAAATTCACGAACCAAAGAATTTTGATCACTAAGTATAGTTATTATTATATATAGGATGTATTTATGGAATACATCTCTTTGGGAGAGTAAGTATGTGTGAATTATACGATATTTCCCTATGTGATATTAAGGACACTTGCAACAAAGTCTAGAAAGGAAAAGATTACTGTTTTGTAAATCTTACGTAATTTGGGAAATCATCAAAGTTGGCTCTGAGATTGGTGGGACCCTTTGATGTACTGGAAGGCACGAACCCAGTTGCTTATAGACTAGCGTTAACAGAGATAGTACTTAGTACAAGGTCCAGTGGGACCAGTAGACTAAGGATAGTGCTACATGGGAGGATTTTGAGATGATTGACCATCATTTTCCTCATTTTCTTTCATAGATTAGAATTTGTTTTATGCGAAGATACTTGATACTCTTGTTTTTGATTCACATGTTGTGAAATTTGATAGCGTGGATGCTACTATTATTGTTTATGCTTATGTTTGAGAACTATGTTGTTAGTTACTATTTCATTATGATCGAGATACTATGTTTACTGATAGAGATATTATGTTTTATTGATGGTGATGTTATGTTTATTGAATAACTAATAAGACATCGAGACGATGTCTCTTCCAAGAAGGGAAGGATGTCACATATAGATTTCATTTGATTAATTAAATGCAATTAGTAATCACGATGTCGCTATTTAAATTGAAGTTAAATGATTATTTTAATAAAAATTAAATTCAAATTCAAATTGAAATGAAATTGAAATTGAAATGCAATTACCATGATTTGAAATGCATTTATATTTAATTTGGGGTTTGTCATTACTAATGAAAAATCGAGTGCAAGTGAACGTAGGAACAGGTGAACGTGATTGAAGGCGAGAACAACGATCATGTAGAGTCGTTTAGCCGATTGACGTTTATGAGTAGATGGAATCACACATCACTTAGTTGATATTTTAATGCTTTTTGTGATTACTGTGTTTGCAAATTTAAAAATATAGTTTTATTGATTTCTCCAAAATGCGGAATAATATGTTTTGCTTTAAATTATGATTTTATTAAATTGTGAGAAAATGGATCTTATTTAAATAACTGAATTATATATGTCAATATTTTAACATTTTTTTTTTTGAATGTATTGATGCTTGCATTTTAAAATGTAATGAAATAGACTTTTAATGTGAAAATTAAATAATATGTGATAAAAGTTGTGTTTTATAAATTTAATTGTTTTCAATTGAAAATATGAAAGAGGAAAATATTTAAATTTAGAAATTAAGCAAAGATTTCAAGTGGAGTTTTTGAAAACAAACTGAAAAAGAAATAGAAAAATAAATCACGTCAATTGGAAATTGAATTCAAAACTTCAGTTAAATTGATTGAAGAAAAATATCTTCAATCAATTGGGAGTAATCAAAATATATAACTTGGAGTTTTAAAAATTTGATCTAGAGATCAACCTCAGATTGTGGATCTGATTTCTTGATAACTCCATCAATGCATGAGAAAATAGGGAGTCAGAAAAAGAGAATTTTGAATTTGGAAGTGCATGGAAAATCTATTTTTGAACAGAGGCAGAAAACAAAGAGTAATTTTTTATGTTTTATTGGCTTAATCTGCTAGGAGAGGAGGCGTAGCCAGAGGAGGAAATGAATTGGGTAATATTCATATGCTGATTTTCTCGTATTAGCATACACCAGGGAGAATCATTTTTACCAGTTGCCTTCAAACCCATGCAACCAGACCAAGGAGGAAGGGAAACTTAATTATAATTCTTGTTACGCTGATAATATTCTCCTCATTTTGATTAGGCGCGACCAAAATAGGGAGATCATTTTGTCCTATGTTTATAGGGATACAAGGCATATTCATCATCTCCACGCATGACCAAGGAGTCTCCTCATTCACCCACGTGCTTGGGAGAGAAGAACAGGTGAGGAGTCGACCAGTATGAAGAGAATTGCATAGGGAGAGGGAAGGCTGCTGTTTGTAGTCACAAGACTTTTCCTTTCAAACCCCACACAACCACAGAGATTCCCTTACACCCCACATACTTGGAAAATAAGGGAGAATAAATAGCAAGAGGGTGCACATAGCAGCCCTCATCCTCCATCCTCCATACACAGCCAAGGGATAGGGCTCCCATTCCTCTCCATGCACTCAGAAAGGTATAGGCCGACCTCTGCAAGGAGTAAATGTGCAAGTAACCAACAGGTGAATGGGGTGGCCAGCCTCACCAAAGAGGTGCGCAGTAGAGGTAAGCCACATGGAGAAGAGGGCAGGGTGTGCCCAGGATAGGGAGGTGATAGGAGGAAAAGAGAAGGAGCAGGGAGGCGATAGGAGGAAAAAGAGAAGGAGCAGGGAGGCTATAGGAGGGGAAAGATAGGTAAAAAGGAAGACTTAGGGAGCAACTAGAAAAAGATAAGGAAGTAGAAACAATAGTAGGAAAAGTGAAGAGAGGATAGATGCAGCTAGGAAGAAGGGAGACAGGGGTAAGAACAGTGAGAGACTAAGACACAAGTAAGAACAACAATCTGACTTCAACAAACACAAGCAACAAAATACAGAGGAATTTCACAAAATTCATTTCTAGAATTTAAAGAGGTAGGATCTTGAATAATTTTAATGGATTATTAATCGATTGAAATGGAATGAAATGTTATTTATTCATAGATCTTGATAACTATTAAAAGAATTTTCTATTATTTCAAGTTCTATTAAACCTTTAAATATCAAACTTTGAATATTTTTATTCAATTTGTAGAGTACTATTGAAATTAGAAATCCAAAATTCTAGGAAGAAATTTGGTTTGAAAAACATTGAGAAACAAATGATTAAATCTAGGAAGAGATGCAAAACCAGAAAACATCATTTACATTTGAATTTTTACAAGATCTTAAATAGAAAATGATTATTTTATTCTGATTTAAAAGCACAAAAAAAAAAATGTTCCAAAAAAAATATTTTTGAGAAAAATATCCTTTAAATTTTAAAATGAAATTTCAAGAGATAGATTAAACTTAGCAAAAATTGCAAACAAAACTCAAAACGGTCAAAACAAAAACAAAAATGAGCTATTTTAATTCTGTTTGAAGAAATTATTTATTTTTTGAAAGTTTGAAAAACAGAAAATAAACCATTTAAATTAAAATACGATTTACTTAGAATCAAAAATGAAATTGAACAGTATTAAATAGATGAGTACAAAAACAACAGAACGTGTGCTCTTTTATGAGCATTTTTATATGTATTTAATTTGCATACTGGAGATACACCTTCTTATTTTTGATTAATTAATTATTCGATTTTTAAATGTGAATTTAATATCTATGGTTAAAATGATGAAAGAACAATATTTTAAACTATTTTTTATTGAATCATGACTTTCGATAACTTTTTTGTGGAAGATTGTATTTGACTATTTAGACCATGCATGCTTGATAAATGACTGTGCATGTTATGTTTTTGGGAAAGTTACCTTCTCGTACGGGTGCCGAATATGGGTTATTAGAGAGTGTAGTTTTTCTTTTCCAAAACTACTTCTATTTGTCGTGCATGAAATTTTAATTGGCCAAGTAACTTGAGGACCATTGAAATAGATGGAATTATTGAACTCTCTACCATATCCTAGTATCGAACTTGCTTATTTCTTAAATGATTTAGAAAAATGAAAATGCTTGTGGTATTACTAGTTATACTAGGCATGCAACAGATTCCATCTTGCTCGTAGACTGCTTCTTACTAAGCGATTCATGTAGGGTCAGGTATTTCTTGATTGACTAAGGAATTCCGGGGAAGTGTAAGCTTCGAGCTTGGGAGGAAAAAGCGCCTGATCCTTGTTCTCATCTTCATTATTGAAGATTTGCTATTTGATTGAAGATCAAAGGATGTCATCTTCATTTATGTTATTTGTAATCTTGAAATATGTATTAAAGAGCTTATGGCGACTGAATGCCTAAGTCTCGAATTGTAAACTTATGTTACAAATACTTTTGTTTTATTAGCAATGTCGTGTAAGATGACATATGTACGTATATAGACTAGATTTGAATATGAATTTATCTTATCGACTTTATGTCATTGTTTTGGAATCGACTGAATTTTAATGATGTCTAATTGAATGAGTTGATGACTTTATTTTGAATATAAACGATTTTATTTAAAGTATTATTCGATGTTTGTTTTAAAGACTTTCGAACATTACAAAGGGTAGAGGGTAGATAGTTTAAGGGTTTAGGGTTTAGGGTTTATATTTTAAGGGTAGAGGGTTTAAGGGTTAAGGGTAGAGGGTAGAGGGTTGAGGGTTTTAGGGTTTAAGGTTGAGGGTTGAGGGTAGAGGGTTTAGGGGTTAGGGTTTATGGATTAAGGGTTAAGGGTATAGGGTTTAGGGATTATGGTTTATAATTTAAGGTTAGAGGGTGTAGGGTTGAGAGAGAGAGAGGGGGGGCATTGAGGGTAGAGGGTAGAGGGTATTGGGTAGAGGGTAGATGGTAGAGGGTTTAAGGTTTAGGGTTTAGGGTTTAGGGTTTATGGTTTAAGGGTACAAATATTTTAAGGGTTAAGGGTTAAGGGTAGAAGGAGGAGAGGGGGTTTAGGGGTTTAGGGTTTAGGAGTTTTTTAGAGTTTAGGGTTTAGGGTTTTAAGGGTTTAGGGTTTAAGGGTTTTGGGTTTCAGGTTTCGAGTTTTGGGTAAATGGTTTTAGGGAGGAAATGTTTAGGGTTGAGGGTTAAGGGTAGAGGGTTTAGGGTTTAGGGATTAAGGGTTAAGGGTAGAGAGTAGAGTGTTTAAGGGTTTAGGGTTTACAATTTAAGGGTAGAGGGTTTAAAGGTTTATGGTTTAAGAGTTTGGATATAAAGGTTTGGGGTTGAGAATTTAGGTCTACCATCCCTCTATCTCCTACTCCCTATCTCTCCCACTCCCTCTTTGAGGTCTTCCCCCACCCTAATTGAATAAATTTCTCTCCCTCTCAAGTCTCTCTCTCTCAGGTCTCACTCCCTCCCATGCTACCTAGACTAATATGTCTCACTCCAATGCCCTCTCTCACACTCCCTCTCTGTCAGGTCTCACGTACCTCCCACCCTACCTAGAAAAATATATTTCACTCCAACCCCCTTTCCCACACTCCCTCTCTTTCCCCCTTTGGTCTCTTTGTATCTCTCATGTCTCATCCCTCCCAACCCCTCACCCGTTGTCAAGTATTTCCCCCCACCCTAACTGGATAACTCTCTACCCCTCTTAAGTCTCTATTTCTCTCAGGTCTCAGTCCCTACCATGCTACCTAGACTAATCTCTCTCACTCCTTCACCTCTCTCTATCTCAAGTCTTACTCCCTTCCTCTTTATGCAAGGTGAACATTTCAAAGAAACACATTTGGTGCTTGCCAAATTTGGAGAGCTCCAAATGTGTTTTAACTTGAAATTGTAAAATAGGGGTTGACCTCATGATTTAGGCCCACATGCTTCTACATTTGTCTAGTTTAATGTTTTATCCAATTCAAAAACACCTTTTTTATGCAGTTGACTCCCTGTTTTACCAATCTATGCTTGATCCATCACCTTTTTACCACCAATTTGCATGCTAGACAATGGAGAAGAAGACATTTTGAAGTTTCTACATCATTTTACATTATCTTAGGTAATATATTCATTTTGGTAATATTGAAATGTTTATATTTAGTATATTTGTTTATTTTTGACAATATAAAGTAAATTCCTTTAATGATTTTGTTAATCATAAAAAATGGACATAGAATTCAACATTGAATTAGATGGGAGTTGCATAAAAAAGTTTAATTTTTATGAGTTTGAGGAAAAATAAAATAAAAAATGACATAATTTAGATGAATTCATGTTTAAAATTATATAAACAACATCAAATTAACACATATTTTCTTATGAATTCTATTTTCATTGCTTATAGTAGTCCATTTCCAACATGGCTAGTGGAATTCACTCTATTTCATTTTAGGTAGATGTTTATATTGAGTTTTTTGTTTTGTTTTGAAAATTTATAGACCATTCATTTGATAATTTTATTAATCTTCATTGTTACACATAGAATTCAACATTAAATTAGATGGATGTTGCATGCAAAAGTTTAATTTGTAGGAGCTTGAAGATATAAAATGTAAAACATGATATAATAGATTCAAATTCATTATTAGTGATGGTTGTGGGAAAAATTTTATTTTCAACTAATTTAGAAAACCTAAGAGCTTTCATCAATGTTAATGCAAGTTTCGATTATTTTTTTTTTCCATAATTCATCATGTACTTAGATAAATTAAAGTGACTTGAAATAGTTGTTAATGCAAGTTTCCATTCATTCATACCATTTACCATTCTAAGAAATAAAAAAGGGGAAATTTTTGTTCAATTGAAAATGCTTATTGTCTTTCTAAGTTACCTCATTTCCAAAGAAATAGTGAATAATTCCAAGATATAGCATCACAAACCCTTCTTTGAATTCATCTTCTTCATGGCTTGGTTGACAAACACAATGTGGTTTTGACAACAATAAACACAAGATTCTCTAGTTTTCGAAGGTGGCAACAACTTATACCCTGGGTTTGACACTTCTTTACTCCTAAGCACTTGTCCACACTCCAAATACTCCCCTCAAACCCAAGTCTTAACATTGATTAATGCTTACATGAAGCAATTTTTGTACAAATCCCTCAAAGTACTAGGTTTTACATAGTATAGTTACAAAAAGAAACAAAATGTTCTCAACAAATCATACAAAATGATGATTTAGCAACCCTCCTTTTTTCAGCACATGCATATAGGCATACAAAAATTTAGTACCAAGTTTGATATATTTTGACCAGATGCATCAAAAGTTATGGTTTTTTTGAAGCTCACTATAAACCCTAGGTTGGGGACAAAAATATTTGATGTCACATTAGTTATGCAATGTAAAGTAATTCTTTGAGTTTTAAAGGTATGAAATGAAATGTAATCAACGTTCCAGGACCGAGAGGTCGGAATGCTGTTTTGAAAACGACGAAGAGAGTATGGAACTTCAGATGGCATCTCCCGGCCGAAAATTTAGAATTTGAAAGTTCCATGGAGGATAAGATCCAATTTTAGCATATGGGTCGACATCTATTTTCAAATCGGAGGAGCGCTTGGACGTTTCAGAGACGTGAGGCGGGAATGCCGTTGTAGGAATGCTGTTTTGAAAATGGCGAAGAGAGCATGGAACTCCGAATGGCATCTCCCGGCTGAAAATTTGGAATTTGAAAGTTCCAGGGAGGATAAGACCCCATTTTATCATCTGGGTTGAAGTCTGTTTTCAAATCAAAGGAGCGCTTGGACGTTCCAAAAACGTGAGGCCGGAATGCCGTTGTAGGAATGCTGTTTTGAAATGGCGAACAAAGCATGGAACTCCTGGTGGTATCTCCCGGTTGTAATTTTGGAATTTGAAAGTTCTAGGGAGGATAAGACCCCATTTTACCATCTGGATCGAAGTCCGTTTTCAAATCAGAGGAGCGCTTGGACGTTTCAGAAATGTGAGGCCGAAATGTCATTGTAGGAATGCTGTTTTGAAATGGCGAACAGAGCATGGAACTCTGGATGGTATCTCCCAGTTGCAATTTTGGAATTTAAAATTTCCAGGGAGGATAAGACCCCATTTTAGCATCTGGGTTGAAGTCCGTTTTCAAATCGGAGGAGCGATTAGACGTTCCGAAAACATGAGGCTGGAATGCCATTGTAAGAATGCTATTTTGAAACGACGAACAAAGCATGGAACTCCGGATGGTATCTCCCGGCTGCAATTTTGGAATATGAAAGTTCCAAGGAGGATAAGACCCCATTTTAGCATTTGGGTCGAAGTCCGTTTTCAAATCGGAGGAGCTTTTGGACGTTCTGAAAATGTGAGGCCGGAATGCCGCTGTAGGAATGTTGTTTTGAAACAGCGAAAAGAGCATGGAACTTCAGATGGTATCTCCCAGCTGCAATTTTGGAATTTGAAAGTTCCAAGGAGGATAAGACCCCATTTTAGCATCTGGGTCGAAGTCCGTTTTCAAATCGAAGGAGCGCTTGGACGTTCCGAAAATGTGAGGTCGGAATGCCGCTGTAGGAATGCTGTTTTGAAACGGCGAACAGAGCATGGAACTCCGGATGGTATCTCCCATATGCAATTTTGGAATTTGAAAGTTCTAAGGAGGATAAGACCCCATTTTAGCATCTGGGTCAAAGTCTGTTTTCAAATCGGAGGAGCACATGGACGTTCTGAAAACGTGAGGCCGGAATGCCGCTGTAGGAATGTTGTTTTGAAACGGTGAACAGAGCATGGAACTCCAGATGGTATCTCCCTGTTGTAATTTTGGAATTTGAAAGTTCCAGGGAGGATAAGACCCCATTTTAGCATTTGGGTCGAAGTCCGTTTTTGATTTGGAGTCCATTTCAGCCACTATTTAGGCATTCAGGCTTTAGCTGCAGGAAGGTCGTTTGGAATGGTGCAGGGAGGACAACACTCTGAAAGTCAGGTTCTAGAGTCTGGGAAGATGGTCAGGCTTGGCCATTTGAAATAGCGAAATTGGAATGGGAACCTGAGAGGGGAATTCCGGAGGGTCGGGCCTGAAAGGCGGCACGGACATCAGAAAGGTTGACAGATAAGGGGAACCCGAAATGGCTAAGATTTAACATTTTTCCAAGGGGAAAAATTTGGTCAACCTAAAATGTGACTTTTTGAGAATGCGTTGACCAACTAGGACACCAAAATGAGGGGCACACAAAATGAGGCAAGAGTAAAGTAGCTTACCGGGAGCGAAAAAAGAGGGTCCCTGCCTACGGCAGGGCGTGTGTGCAAAACATGCACAACAAATGGTGACTTGTTGGGGAAATGCTCCAGAGCATTTCGATGACAAACTGGAATCACGAACCTAGAATCTCTAGTTTCGATCTTCACATTCAACCAAAGGATCAAAACCACTAGTTAATCCAACCTTCAGTATGCTGAAAATGCAAGTGTGTGCAGTTGCGTTAATTCACATCCTTCAGTTGCTACAAGAACCAAGCTTCATCAAGTTAAGCTACGTAGTTTATTCTAATTCCAAAAGCATCCGAGACATTGCCTCATTGCCAGTCAGGCGTCCATAGCCCCGATGAGGTTGTCCCTGTGATTATCCCAAACATTGCTCTACTGCCGGCCAGGTGTCCATAGCCCCGGTAGAGTTATTCATATACCCCTGAAAAGCTGAATTTCTCTCCTTTTGATTTTTAATATTTTGCTTTCTTTCTTTTGTTTCTTTTTCTTTTCAGTTCTTTATTTCAACCCACAAGCAATGAAGCTCAGGCTCAGGGCTAAGAATCACAGTGGCGCTGGAGCAGAATTTTAGATTTTTCACTTAACTAGACTTCACAAAGGACCCACAGTGACCATCAAATCCTTAAAATATGTGAGATATATGATTCCATAATACTTTAGAAGCAGACCAACCAATGACTTATCCACTTTGAATGAAACATCTAGATCATTTGATACTAACAGAAGATCCTCACCATCCATTCTAAAAACTTGATTATAGTTTTACAAAGAAATACATAGAACAACCCCAAGAAATAAGAATGGTTGTTGTGCGCACAGATGCACCCATCCAAAAGCAGATGGACCCCAAGCAAAGCAGCAACAAAGTGAGAGCAAACAAAAGTAAATGAAAAGCAAACACCAAAATGAGACAATGAAAGAAAACACCCCAAAGCAAGCAACCTACAAGAAACCAATAGACCTAAGGAAAGCAGGAAAGCGGAGCATTTACAGGAAACCTACACTACTCAAAATGAGTTATGTACAAAGATATTTACAAAGAACTATGTTCAGGTAAGGTGAGCTGATGCTCATGCTCATTGGATTTTGCAGTGCGTGCACAAGCAAATGGGCAGTCGTTATAGTTCTCAACCATGCAAATTTATCCTTATGTTCAGAGAAAATAAATTCAATATTGCAGCATTCAAATTCAATCACCCGGCTAGGGAAAATCAGCAATTGAGGAGGCTCACTAAACCCATGGGTAATCCATAAACACGTTCATTTTTCCTCATTTCCATAATTAAAATGATAGGTGCAGCTACGACAATTAATAGTATCAAGGAAGGATAAAACCTAGATTTCGTCACATGGAGGTGGCAACATTTGACAATCGAGAGCAAGTACTGCATCGTCGATCTTTGCATTGGCAGCCTCGGGTGGGTATGGTGGAAGGAGCAAGACTTTAGGCATCAAGTTTGCATAAGGTAGGGAGAACGGGGCAGCAAACACTTCTTCCACATCTTGTGTAGGATCAACAATCTCCCTTGGTTGTTCTTCAAGAAGATAGACTTCATCTCGTTGATCTTTTGCAAACCAAGTGTCCACTTGGTTGTTGTCATCAAAAGGAAACATGTTGTCCCACTTCCTTTCCCAAGTGTTGAACTTATCTTCATGATGCTCAATATTGTGGGACAATGACATGCACAAATCTGTCCTATTGCAGCCATTTAAATATGAAGGAGGATCAACAATAATCATGGCAGAAGAACTCCAAGTTGCATCTTGTAGTCGATCGGGTGCTTCATCTCTGTTGGTAGCTATCTCAGCACCCCCGCCTTTGTCTTCTTCTCTTTGCTATTCATGCATCTCATCATGACACTCACTCTAGTGCATCACTGTTCGAAGGCTCAAGGAGTATGTCTTCATCGCTACTGTCTTCTAGGATGTGCTCTTCCTCAGCATGATCATACCTCCGCAACATAGCTCCCAATGGAAAGAAGTCATCAATTGATGGCACCTCATCAAGGGCACCAAAATCCACTATGCAATCTCCCTCCAAGGACTCGCCATGAGGCCTATCGTCCATGGTGCATAAATGTTCTTCAAGAGGAAGAAATTCTTGATGACTGGTGGACAACATTCCAGTTTGATCTACTTCGTTGCTTGGAAGCTCGAGACTGTATTACTATCCTACTTCTATTGCTGTCCCAACATTGTCTTGAGGACTGCCTTCAGCTAAGTTATCATTTGGCTCGGGCTCTTGATCCTCACGTTCCATCCTTGAGGCACTTGCAGGAAGTGGTGTACTTGGTTGCCTTGCTTGTTCTTTAACTTGCTTCATGGCTTCTTGGCACAGTTCGCACATGAACTATGAGTGCGATGAATCATGAAGTCTGCACCAATTTGGTAGCAACAATACCTCTAGATCCACCTGGCATTTTAGCCCTGACCAATCCTTTGCTAGCCTTGACACTAGCTCATTATATCTATCTTGTAGTTGTTCCCACTCCTCCAAATTTGCATTTTTAGATGCTTGGTCACTATTATTGATGAAGGAGAGGTCTTCCAGTCTGATTTTAGTTATGCCTTCATCATCATTTTCTACTGTCTGAAGGTTGTCAAACTCTTCCTCTTGCTCATTTCAGCATCTTCATTGGCTGCCCCAGCATACACTACTGCAAACTTCTTTGATTCATCCTCAACTGCCAATGGCTCCTCTTCCTGAGTGGAGGATTGCCCCTCACTGGAAAAGGAGAGGCTTTCCAACTCCACTCTTAGTGAACCTTCACCAAAGCTTTTTGTTGTCCCCAGAAAATCAACTTCTCCTTCTTGATTTTTGGCTTCAGTGTTTGCTGTCCTAGCACTAGTTTGTGTAGGATTTACTGGTTTATCTTGAAGGTGTTGTCCTCCAGATGTTGATAGCTTTTCTACCTCATGGGATGAATCATTCTCCTTGATAGTTGGCTGCTCCAACCTACTCAAATTGCCTTTGACTTGGGTGATGATGCTTGCACATGACAGACAAGTAAATTTTGAATGTGGTGCATTGTGAAATCTACACCAACTTGACATTAGTGCTTCCTCCAATCTTGGTCTGTCTTTGCTGCCCAAACATTCTTGGATAAGCTCTTCAAATGCCTTGGTTGCCATGGTTGTCAATTCTTCCTCTGGATCTGCAAGAGCT
Source organism: Sequoiadendron giganteum (assembly GCA_007115665.2). Classification (NCBI taxonomy): domain Eukaryota; kingdom Viridiplantae; phylum Streptophyta; class Pinopsida; order Cupressales; family Cupressaceae; genus Sequoiadendron; species Sequoiadendron giganteum. The sequence goes on along the minus strand of CM021102.1, from coordinate 340,097,282 downwards.
AAAGGCTGAAATATTTCCCAAAAGGGAATCTCTCCTTGTAAGACTCTTTCAATCCTGCTCAAGAAGGTTAGACACTCCAATTCATTGTGCCTGTAAGTGTAATGGATCCTACACCTATCTACCAATGCAAAATACTATAATGACCTCTTCAATCTCCTATTTAAATTTGCATGTAGCTGAGCGATGTTGATTTGCACATGTTGCTCCATTTCAACTCAACTTCTTTTTGCCTTCAAAATTTTTTGATTTTATGTTTCAGCATTAAAAGAGATCACTCTATCTCAGATTTCTTCTTTGAAAGTGCTCTTTTCAACTTCCAACTTTCAGCTTTGTAGCCTCAACATGTCAGCCCTCCCTCTAGCGCCAATTCTGTTGATATGTTTTTTATGCACTTCACAACACAGGCGATGCATAGGTGCATCACCTCTCTTGAAAGACAATCTTCCACAATCAAATTGCAGAACAGTATCCCAAGGTCTCTCGGATGTCAGGTCTTGATAGTGTTTGGAATATCTCACTTGATTTATGTGATTTGCTAGAATCACAAGGTGGACTTATGGATGAGTTACAAATTGGGGAAGTTGGATCTACAAATGGAGTTCTTAAGATGAAAGATTTGCTGAGCATTTGTTGCAGGTTCAAACAATAGTCTATAATTCCATTTCAACATCAGATTTAGCTTTATAATGTGCAATGAACCTTTACTAAGGTTATTTATTGAAAAAAGGAAAAAGGGCAGGGAAGAGAGAAGGTTCTTGGATCTGAATCTATGAATGAACAATGATCATGGAGGGCTGTTACAGTAGACAAACTCCCTAAACTGGGTTTTTCTTGGCCAAGGGGATCCTACAGTTACACAAAACCAGTGCAATCTTCTAAGGACTGCAGATTTTCAGTTTGCATACACACATCATGAACATGCAAGTGAACTAAGTTACAATAATCAAATAAAGAATCCCAAGCTAACTTTGCACAACAACTTGTCATCAACAAGTGCCAAAAGTATGGGCTGAAAGCTCATCAAATACTGTAACAGCAATGTCGATCATCACATCCATTCAAAAAACTAACTAAAACTAACTTGGAAGGTAGAGCCATGCACACATAATGAGAAAACTCAAAAGTAACACCTATAGATCATGCAATGTTGCTTTCTATTACTGCTGAATGTTTTTACAACAACTCTCCCACCCTTACAAATGACAGGAAGACCCCTATCTATAGTTTTCCAAAGCCCAAATGAATGGCTATGATTGATTTACATTGTGTGGCTCGGATTCAATTACATTAGGGCTTCACCTACCCCAAAATATTCAAAAATTTAAAATACATTTTTGTCTTTTCCCTATTCTGTCTTGTAGTGGCCAGTCACTGTAGCAGTTTTGTCTTGTAGCTGATTTCCCTTTTACTCTAGCTGAAACTGCTTGAAAGCTGCCTTCTTCCCGATGGACTTGCAACATTCCTCATTGGATTAAATGGTTTAGTCGACGATTGGCATCAATGGATTGGTTTCCCCTGATTCAGGCGGACAACCCCTAAAGATCATCATCATCTAGTGAAAAGTAGGACAACACCCCTTGCATTTTGTCATTGACTTCCTTGGCATAAGCCTTCTTCTGATGTCAGCCCTATTGTCGGCCCTTTTGATGGGCATAAAATGAATGGTGATAGGAGCCATGTGCTTTTCCTTGTTCAACTTTCTCAATGGGTCCCCGATAGACTCGCGATATGCTTCTTGAAACCTGCATGCATGAAGTGTCGTAAGTGATTTTATACACAAATCAAGGCAAGTGTTAGTCAAATCCTGCAAAATCCTTATTATATCCATCCATGCATCATCAAAATATCATAATATTCAGTGTGAATTTCCATTAACAGTTTACTGGAGAGCGTTTGAACGTTCCAGGACCGAGAGGTCGGAATGCTGTTTTGAAAACGACGAAGAGAGTACGGAACTTCAGATGGCATCTCCCGGTCAAAATTTTGGAATTTGAAAGTTCCAGGGAGGATAAGATCCAATTTTAGCATATGGGTCGACGTCTATTTTCAAATCGGAGGAGCGCTTAGACGTTTCAGAGACGTGAGGCCAGAATGCCGTTGTAGGAATGCTGTTTTGAAAATGGCAAAAAGAGCATGCAACTCCGGATGGCATCTCCCGGCTGAAAATTTGGAATTTGAAAGTTCCAAGGAGGATAAGACCCCATTTTACCATCTGGGTCAAAGTCTGTTTTCAAATCAGAGGAGCGCTTGGACGTCCCAGAAATGTGAGGCTGGAATGCCGTTGTAGGAATGCTGTTTTGAAATGACGAACAAAGAATGGAACTCTAGGTGGTATCTCCCGAGTGCAATTTTTTAATTTTTATGTTCCAAGGAGGATAAGACCCCATTTTAGCATCTTGGTCGAAGTCCGTTTTCAAATTGGGGGAGCGCTTGGATGTTCCAGAAACGTGAGGCTGGAATGCCGCTGTAGGAATGCTGTTTTGAAATGATGAACAGAGCATGGAACTCCGGATGGTATCTCTCGACTGCAATTTTGGAATTTGAAAGTTCCAGGGAGGATAAGACCCAATTTTAGCATCTGGGTCGAAGTCCATTTTCAAATCAGAGGAGCGCTTGGATGTTCCGGAAATGTGAGGCCAGAATGCCGCTGTAGGAATGTTGTTTTGAAACAGCGAACAAAGCATGGAACTCCGGATGGTATCTCCCAGCTGCAATTTTGGAATTTGAAAGTTCCAAGGAGGATAAGACCCCATTTTAGCATCTGGTTTGAAGTCCATTTTCAAATCGGAGGAGCGCTTGGTCGTTTTGGAAACATGAGGCCGAAATGCCGCTGTAGGAATGCTGTTTTGAAATAGCGAATAGAGCATGGAACTCCGGATGGTATCTCCCGACTGCAATTTTGGAATTTGAAGGTTCTAGGGAGGATAAGACCCCATTTTACCATCTGGGTCGAAGTCCGTTTTCAAGACGGAGTAGCGCTTGGATGTTCGGGAAACGTGAGGCCAGAATGCAGCTGTAGGAATGCTGTTTTGAAAAGACGAACAGAGCATGGAACTCTGGATGTTATCTTCCAGCTGCAATTTTGGAATTTGAAAGTTCCAGGGAGGATAAGACCCCATTTTAGCATCTGGGTCGAAGTCTGTTTTGGATTTGGAGTCCATTTCAGCCACTATTTAGGCATTCGGGCTTCAGCTGCAAGAAGGTCGTTTGGAACGACACAGGGAGGACAGAACTCCGAAAGTCGAGTTCCGGAGTCCGGGAAGATGGTTAGGCTTGGTATTTTGAAATGGTGAAACTGGAATGGAAACCCGAGAGGGGAATTCCAGAGGGTCGGGCCCAAAAGGCGCCACGGACATGAGAAAGGCTAAGAGACAAGGGGAACCCGAAATGGCTAAGATTTAGCATTTTTGTAAGGGGCAAAATTTTGTCAACCTAAAATGTGACTTTTTGAGAATGCATTGAACAACTAGGACACCAAAATGAGGGGCACACAAAATGAGGCGGGAGCAAAGTAGCTCGCCGGGAGCGAAAAAAGAGGGTCCCTGCCTATGGCGGGGCGTGTGTGCAAAACAGGCACAACAATATGTAGTTAGGACTATCATTGATGCATTTGTGACTATAGGTTATACTTAAGATTGTCAACTTAAGAAAAGAACAACATCAGTTGCTGGTGCAAGTGTTTAGTGGTATGAGAAAGTACCAAAAGATCGGCCACATCACCGTTGTAGGACCTTCAATTGATCTAATTATAGCATGCATGAAGGTGATAATAGATTTGGTCAGAAGGTGTATGTCTAACATTATTTATTTATTGGTCTTTTAATGATTTTTATGTGAGTCCATGTTTGAAATTGTTAGGCTTTTGCAAGTTTTTTGTGGACCAAATTCCAATGAGAGTACACAACCACGAAAAGACTACTACCCATGTGTTTCCAAGGGAGTAAGGGATGTACATGATTTGGATAATTTTGGAATGCAAATAAGTGGGCCACCTGAGGTGGATTGGATAAAACAAACTGGGCAACAACTCCTTTTGTTTCTTCTTGTACAATATATTGCATGATTTGGGCTTCAAATGGGATGATTATTTCCTTGCATGTATTGCTACAAGTATTGAGAAATGGGAGGATTTTCAATATGTTCTTCCATCACTATTGTAATATGCGTTATTGACTTAGTGTATTTTTTGATATACAAAAATTATGAGAAATTAATACATGCATCTGTGTATATTCCTTAATATATGCCTCAATTAAATGTGTATATTACATTTAAAGTTAGTTGTAATGGTTTATGGTTGAAATTTCAAGTTGTCTTGAAGGAAAAGCATGTGGATTTATGACAAAATCTGAAACAATATCTTATATTGTACAAAGGCATATTTTCTTGCTCTTCTATAAACCCTAGAACTCTTTCCATCATTATGAGGCATACGCTGCCCCTACCTTGTCAACCCTACTAAATTGGCAAGCTAGTGAGATCACTAGCTTGCCAATTCTCTAGGTTTGACAAGGTAGGGGCAACGTATGCCTCATAGAAATGGGGTATCAATGATGTAAATCACTTTGATACCCCATTTCTATGAGGCATACGTTGCCCCTACCTTGTCAACCCTACCGAATTGGAAAGCTTTTGAACTCACTAGCTTTCCAAGCTCACTAGATTTCCAATTTGGTAGGGTTGAAAAGGTAGGGGCAACATATGATCACTATGAGTCCCCATTTCTATGAGGCCTACATTGTGCCTACCTTGTCAACCCTACCGAATTGGCAAGCTAGTGAGCTCACTAGCTTGCCAAGCTCACTAGTTTTCCAATTTGATAGGGTTGACAAGGTAGGGGAAGCATATGATCACTATGAGTCCCCATTTCTATGAGGAATACACTACCCCTAGCTTGTAAACCCTACCGAATTGGCAAGCTAGTGAGCTCACTAGCTTGCCAATTCGGTAGGTTTGACAAGGTAGGGGAAACGTATGCCTCATAGAAATGGGGTATCACGATGATTTACATCACCATGATTCCCAATTTTTATGAGGCATACATTGCCCCTACCTTGTCAACCCTACTGTATTGGCAAGCTAGTGAGCTCACTAGTATGCCAAGCTCACTAGCTTTCCAATTCGGTAGGGTTGACAAGGTAGGGGCAACATATGCCTCATAGAAATGGGGACTCATCCCCATTTCTATGAGGCATGTATTTCCTCTACCTTGTCAACCCTACCAACCTCATAGAAATGGGGACTCATCCCCATTTCTATGAGGCATACGTTGCCCCTACCTTGTCAACCCTACCAAATTTTCAAGTTAGTGAGCTCACTAGCTTTCCAATTTGGTAGGGTTGATGAGGTAGAGGCATCTTGTGATCACTGTGATCACTAGCTTGCCAATTTGGTAGGGTTGACAAGGTAGGGGAAGTGTATGCCTCATAGAAATGGGGTCTCATGGTGGAAACATATGCCTCATAGAAATGGGCTCTCACAGTGATACCATGAGACCCCATTTTTATGAGGCATAAACCGCCCCTACCTTGTCAACCCTATCGAATTGGAAATCTAGTGAGCTCACTGTTGGAAAATGTGCCTCAACTTGCTGGCTTGAACCTCCATTAAAGACTTGATGAATTTACCTTATGCTCATGCCTTTATCGCTATACCATTGGGAGATTTTTGAGGTGGTGCATTTGTGCGGTTTACCTCCTTACCACGAGACTCTTTGGTCAGTCTAGCAGTTGGGTGGTGGCACCGCCATACCGTGAAGGACTTTATACTGTCTGGCGGTTGGGCAGTGTTACCACTATACTGCAAAGTCCTTCCTCTTCCTTGGTAGTAGCATGGTGAACTGTGGCGATTTGGTGAATAGGTGTTTACCTCCTTACTGTGAGGTTCTTATGGTCGACTGGTGGTTACGTGGTGTTACCTCCATACCATGGAGGTCTATCGGCTATGGCACGGTAGCACGGTGGCACTGCCATACCACAGTGGTCTTACTGCCCTGACATGGTAGCATTGTGGCATTTCCATACCATAGTGGTCTTACTGCCCTGGCATGGTAGCGTGGTGGCACCGCCATACCACGGTGATATTACTTCCCTGGCATGGTAGCGCGGTGGCACTACCATACTATAGTGGTCTTACTGCCCTGGCATGGTAGCGTGGTGGCAACGCCATAGTGTGGGTGCCTACAAGCCTTGGTGCAATAGCACGGTGTCACCACCATACCACAGGGGCCTTCTGGATCTGACGCGGTAGTGTGGTGTGAGTACCACCATACCATGAAGGCTTTTCCTACATCGAGCGGTAGCACAGTATACCACATTACCTCGAGGGTTGGATGAATGACGAGCGGTAGCACGGTGGAAGGAGCTCAAGGCATAGTTGACCGGTCTAATTCGACAGTCAAAACGGTGGATGAATGGTGTGATGGCACGTGGTGCAATCTCATTCATTGATTTTACATCACAGTTGTAAATCAATAATTATTGGCCGAAAGTTATAATCTTTGAAAGTGATATATATGCATTAATTGTAAGATCTGATTCGGGGGTTGACAGAGTCTAGATTTAGATAATTCTCTTTAACTGGATTTAATGTTGGGGTGAACCGATGTGTTTTTGTAGGGTGGTTTGATCAGAGATCAAGATAGCTTGTTGGTGAAGAATGTAATTAAATACACCCCATTGGTTGTTGGTTGTAACAGATGAAAAGAGAAAAAGGCATAGAGACTAAGGTGACGAAGTAAGTGTTATTCATTGTATGTTGTTGAAGCCTAACAGTGAATGTATCAAATTGTAGTGTGTGAGGAGGTCGACTAAGGAATGCTTCTATGAGCTAACATTTGAGAGTGAAGTCTGTAACTTTGTATGTAATTGTTTACTGTAATACAAAGTGACCTTACTTGGTGTGGTGGGTTTTTCTCCTGTAAGGGTTTTCACATGTATATCTGGTGTTATCTCTGTGTGTGTTTTATTTTTGTCTTTCCTATTATACTATGTTTTTGCATCTCAAACGCAAGAAATTTTTAAATGATGGTTTTTTTCACTTCTCTTTTGAGGATTTTGCATTAGGAAAGCGTATTCTGCAGCTTTGCTTTTCCTTTCAAGTGGTATTCGAGCCTGGCCAGTTGTGTTATCCTTGTGAGTAGGGCTGTTTTTTTGTGTTAATCCTATTTCAGTGGGAGTCTTGCAAAGGGAGAACCAATTACTGAGTCTACTATTTGAGATGGCGAGTACATTAGGTAGAGTAGAAATTGAAATATTCAATGACCTCAATTTTGAGTTGTGGAAATTCAAAATGGAAAACTTGTTGGTGGATAGAGACCTCTGGGTTGCTATGTCTGGAACTATGCCACAAAGTATGAAACAAGAAGATTGGGACCTTGCAAATAGAAAAGCTAGAGGTTTGATTAGACTTTGTCTGGCCGATTCTGTAGTCCTGAATGTCCACAAGGAGAAGACTGTAGCTTCATTATGGAAGAAACTTGGTGACATTTATGAGGGAAAGTCTCTGGTGAATAAGTTATTCCTGAGGAAGAAGTTGTACTCCTTGAAGATGGAAGAAAGAGCATCTATAGCAGACAATTTGAATTCATTTAATATGATTGTTGCTTAATTGGCATCTTTGGGTGTGAAGATACAGGAGGAGGATTGTTGCATGCTTCTGTTATGTTCCTAACTTGACACTTGGGACCATATGGTAATTGCTATTGGAAGTACAACAACTTCTTTCAAGATGGAAGACTTGGTTGCCTCGCTGCTGTTAGAAGAAATGTAGAGGAAGTCTTTAGAGATGGACAAAGAGGCTCTTGTTGTTTGGGGTAGATCGAAGGAGAGAGGCAAGAAGAAGGACAAGAAGTCTAAATCCAAATATGAGGCGAGATCAAAGTCTCCTGATAAAAATTCCAAGGTGAAATGCTGGAATTGTGGGCAACCTATTCATATCCGAAAGGATTGTAAGGAGAAGAAGAAGAATAATAACTTTTCAGACAATGACTCTTCTCAGAGTGAATCAGATGCCTTCATTGCAGCCCTCGCGACTCAGGCATTAGATGATGTCTAGCTGATTGACTCAAGTGCATCTTTCCACATGACGTGTCATAGAGACTGGTTCACTAAGTACAAAAAATATGATGGTGGAAAGGTGTACTTGGTGAGTGACTCAACTCTAGAGATTTTTGGCCATGGAAGAGTCAAAATATACTTTCCTAACAGAAGAATTGAAGGGATTGGTGATGTACTAGGCATACCTGGTTTGGCTCATAAATTACTTTCTGTCAGTAAGCTAAATGATGCTAGAGTGCAAGTTTATTTCTCGAGTGGAGGTTGTAAGATGACTAGAGGTGTAGTGGTGTTGGCTAAGGGTGCACGAATTGGCACTCTATACAAGTTGGATGCACATCCAGTTCAATGTAACAACGCCTCTTTAAATTCAAGCAAAACTGCTCATGTAGAGAAGAAGAATGACACTCCTCTAGATGCAAATTCCTTGGAGGTGAAACTCCCAGTGGAGAAGACCATGCTGTGGCATCATAGACTCAGTCACATAGGTGAGAAAGGTTTAAAAACCTTGAAAAATAAAAATCTTGTTGAAAGGCTTGTTGATTGCAACCTTGAGTTTGATTTTTGTGAACATTGCATTTATGGAAAGCATCATCGTGTTTCATTTTATTCGAGTCATAAATATTTTGGTGTACTGGACTATGTTCATTCTGATGTATTTGGTCCAATGAATGTTCCTTCGTTATCGAAGTCTAGATATTATATTTCTTTTATTGATGATTATTCAAGAAGGGAATTTTTATACTTTCTTAAGAGTAAATTAGAAGTGTTCAATCATTTTAAAGAATTTAAAAATTTGGTAGAGAATCGGACTGGAAGGAAAATCAAATGCTTGAGGATGGATAATGGGAGTGAGTTTTGTTTTGAAGATTTTGAAAGGTACTGCAAAGACCATGGGATTAAAAGGCATAAAACTACACCTTATACTCCACAACAGAATGGAGTTGCTGAAAGGTTAAACAAGACACTAATGGAAAGAGCAAGGAGTATATTGAGCAATGCTGGTCTGGAGAAAATGTTTTGGGCTGAGGCTATGGCTACAACATGTTACCTTGTAAATCGTTCACCTTTTTCTGCTCTTGTTGACAAAACACCTTTGGAAACATGCTTTGGTAAGAAGCCCTCTTTGAGACATATTTGTGTCTTTGGCTGTGAGGCATATGCATATGTGCCAAATGAGAAAAGATTTAAGTTGGAGAACAAGGTTGTTAAATGCATCTTCATCGACTATGGCACTGGTGTGAAAGGATACAAGCTTTGGAATATTGATACTGAGAAGGTTTTGTATTGTAGAAGTGTAATATTTCATGAGCTGAAGCCTTCAACAACTGATCCGCAGTTAGAGATAGATCAAAGAGAAAGGAAGAATGATGTAGTTGAGATTCATCAAACTCCAGAAAAAGAGGAACTACATGGTGTACTTGAAACTGAGGAGAGCTCTAGCAGCTCTGAGAGCTCTAAAGAAGAAGAACCACAACCTTAGCCAGTGGGAAGGTCTACACATGAAAGACATCAACTTGATAGGTATGGTTTCTCTATGTTGGATTCGAACTATGCCTATGCTTTGATTACTAGCATTGATGAACCTAGGACTGTGAAAGAGGCAATTAATATGTCTGATTCAAATTCCTAGTTGGAAGCTATGAATGAAGAAATGGAATCATTATAGAAAAATGAAACTTGGGATTTGGTACCTTTGCCTAAAGGGTGAAAGCCTGTTGATTGTAAATGGGTATTTAAGAAGAATATTGTTCTAGATGGAAGTGCTGAAAAATATAAAGTGAGGTTGGTTGCAAAGGGTTATTCCCAGGTAGAGGGAATTGATTATGGAGAAATATTTTCCCCTGTAGCTAAGCTGACATCTATCAGATTTATTTTGTCACTTGTAGCCGCATATGACTTAGAGATCGAGCAGATGGATGTGAAGACAACGTTTCTCCATGGAGAGCTGGAAGAAGAAATTTACATGTCCCAGCCTGAGCACTTCATTGTAAAAGGTACATAAAGCCTAGTCTACAAGCTAAAGAAATATCTGTATGGTTTGAAACAATCTCCTAGAATGTGGTACCAGAAGTTTGACACCTTTGTGTTGTCAATGGGATTTGTGAGATCAAAATCTGATCATTATGTGTATTAAAAATATGATAATGATCATGTGCTTATTATTACCCTGTATGTGGATGATATGTTGTTCATAGGAAATAGTAAGACTATTATTTCTGATCTTAATTCTCAGTTGTCTACAAAGTTTGAAATGAAAGATCTGGGTGCAACAAGGTATATTTTGGGGATGGAAATAATTAGGTACAAAAAGAGAAGAAAGCTTTGGGTTAGTTAGAGTAAGTATATTAACACTGTTCTGGAGAGATTCAGTATGAATGATTGCAAGCAGCTAGTTGTCCCAGTTTTGTAGGGAATGAAGCTATCGGTTGAAGACTGTCTGAAATATTATACTGAGATGGAGGACATGACTAGGGTGCCTTATGAAAGTGTAGTTGGTAGTTTAATGTATGCAATGGTCTGTACAAGGCCAGACATTTCCGAAGTAGTGGGAGTACTTAGCCAATTTATGGCGAATCTAGGAAGGACACATTGGGATGCTATGAAAAGAGTGTTTAGATATCTAAGGGGTACTTTAGAATGTGCTATGTGTTACCATGGAAATTTGGTTGGATCACAAAGGACTCTCAAAATTTGTGGATATGTGGATTCTGATTGGGCAGGGGACATTGACATAAGAAGGTCCACCAGTGGATATAATTTCATGTTAAATGGGGGTGCAATTAGTTGGATGAGCAAGTGATAGGCTGTAGTTGCTTTGTCTACTATGAAGGAAGAATACATGGTAGCAACACACGCCTATAAAGAAGCTGTTTGGCTTAGTCGTTTATGTTCTGATATTGGTTTTGATGTAAGGCAGATTACTATTTACTGTGACAGTAAGAGTGCCATTTGTCTGGCGAAAAAATACAACTTTCCATGCTAGGACAAAACATATCGATGTGTAGTATCACTTTGTTAGAGATATGGTGGAGGATGGAAAGGCCTGTTTATAAAAGGTGGATACTCTAAAGAGTGTTGTTTATGCATTGACAAAGCCAATGAGCATGGACAAGTTCAGGTGGTGTGCAAGTTTGATGGGCCTTGGTGCCTATGGTCATCTATAAGTTTGAAGTCTGGAGAAAGCCAATAAGTCTTTGTCAAGTGGGAGCTTGTTGGAAAATGTGCCTCAACTTGCTGGCTTGAACCTCTGTTAAAAACTTGAGACAAATTTACCTTTTGTTCATGCCTTTACCGCTATACCGCTGGGAGCTTTTGGAGATGGTGTGGTTGTGCGATTTACCTCCTTACTGCGAGGCTCTTTGGTTAGTCTGGCAGTTGGGTGGTGGCACCGCCATACTGCAAAGGACTTCACACTCTCTGGTAGTTGGGCGGTGTTACCGCTATACTATGGAGTCCTTCTTCTTCCTTGGCAGTAGCGCGGTGAACCGTGGTGGTCTAGTGAATGGGTGTTTACCTCCTTGCCGCAAGGTTCTTATGGTCAATTGGTGGTTACGCAGTGTTACCACCATACCATGGATGTCTACCGACTATGGTGTAGTAGCGCAATGGAACCACCATACGGCAGTGGACTTACTGCCCTGACACGCTAGCACGGTGGCACCGCCATACTGTGGGTGCTTGCAAGCCTTGGTATAGTAGCATGATGTCACTGCCATAACACAGGAGTCTTCCGGCTCTGATGTAGTAGTGCAGTGTGAGTACTGCCATACCGTGAAGGATTTTCCTACATCGGGCGATAGCACGATATATCACATTACCTCGAGGGTTGGATGAATAGCGAGCGGTAGCGCAGTGGAAGGAGCTCGAGGCATAGTTGACCTGTCTAGTTCAACAATCAAAGTGGTGGACGAATGGCATGATGAAATGTCACCCGATCTCATTCATTGATTTTACATTGTTGTTATAAATCAACAATTATTGGCCAAAAGTTATAATCTTTGAAATCAATACATATGCATTAATTATAAGATCCCATTCGGGGGTTGATAGAGTCCAGATTTAGGTAACTCTCTATAACTGGATTTAATGTTGGGGCAGCCCAATGCATGTTTGTAGGGCGGTTTGATCAGAGATCAAGATAACTTGTCGATGAAGCATGTAATTAAATACACCCCATTGGTTATAGGTTGTAACAGACGAAAAGAGAAAAAGGTATATAGACTAAGGCGACAAAGTAAGTGTTATTCATTGTATGTTGTTGAAGCGTTGTAACAGTGAATGTATCAAACTAAAGTTTGTGAGGAGGTTGACTAAGGAATGCTACTGTGAGCTAACATATGAGAGTGAAGTCTTTAACTCTGTATGTAATTGATTATTGTAATACAAAGTGACTTTACTTGGTGTGGTGGGTTTTCTCCCATAAGGGTTTTCCCACGTATATTTGGTGTTATCTCTATGTGTGTTTTATTTTTGTCTTTCCTGTTATATTGTGTTTGTGCATCTCAAACACAAGAAAGTTTTAAATTATGGTTTTTTGCACTTCCCTTATGAGGATTTTGCGTTAGGAAAGCGTATTCCACAACTCTACTTTTCCTTTCACTCACTAGCTTTCCAAGCTCACTAGCTTTTGAATTCAGTAGGGTTGACAAGGTAGGGGCAGTGTATGCCTCATAGACATGGAGTCTCACAGTGATCATATGCTGCCCCTACATTGTCAACCCTACTAAGTATCTATAAATGTGTATCCACTATAATGAAAAGGTTGAATGGAAAAGTTTTAGTAATAGAAGTTTAAACAACTTGGAGCCCACCTAATATGAACTTTTTAAAAATTTAATGAATTTCTTTCAAATGTGACTAAAGAATATATAACATTGCTAAAACCATATGATAATTTTCATATAAGTGTCACTTTCAAGTCGAATATAAGTAATATCTCCTCTAAAGATTCACTATGGAATCCTTTTTTCCCATGTTCTTGGATTTCATTCTTGTAATTTTTAATCAATGTCATTCTATAGCCCATGCTTTTTACTTTTTAATACATTAGACAAAGGGTAAACCAAATCTTGAATGCTAGAGATGGTCAGATTTTTTGTAAGGAATGAAAAAGTGGAGGAAATGAATCAAGAAAGTGGCATTTTCCAAATTTTCCAAGTGGAGGAGATGACTCAAGTGAGTGGCTTTTACCAAATTTTCCAAAAGGACTAAGTACCAAAAAGTGGCAAAGACCTCAAAGTGTGCTCATTTTTTTGGAAAGCCACTTCTAAGTGATAAAATTGGTTGTATAGGATGTAGTGGCAAGACAAATCCCATAACATGCTTTGTTAGGCTTGAAATTTATTTAAGTTTTAAATAGTGGTGAAGAGCATCAAAGCATAGAATTTTGTGCATGTTAGCCATGGTAAAGATCCTTAAGGCATGCTCTTTTTGGGTAGGAGTCAAAAAAATTGATATTTAACTTGGGGAAGGAATTGAGGGGATGGTATAGAGTTTCATATAAAAAAATTACCACTTTCATTATTGCAAGGAACCACTAAGTTTAGATTTGATTTAATTCAAAATATTTGACCTTGGCATATAAAATCCTAGGATTTTCATGTTGATATTTTTATATATTTTTTATGATGTTTGCAAAGGTTGTTCTATTCTAGGGTTTTGTTTTCATTAATCCATACTCTAGTAGTTTTTTAGTTTTTAAACTAGGTCTTTGAGTCAATATCCCCATACTTAGGTACCTAAGGTTTTTGATGGTTTCATAAGGATTTAAAAATCATGAATTTACTAGTGGATTGTTAAAACACATAGGGTTTTAGTCTTATTTCTTCAATTTATGTTTCTCACAATCTAAGGTTTCAAAGAGTTTATTTAAAAACTTATTTAACTAATAGGGTCTTTAGGTGTGATCAACAAAGTTTATTTTTAGTAGTGATAATTGTGAGGTATCACAAGACAATGCATTTCCCTCAAATTTTTATAACAATCATAGACTTTCAGTCATCACATATAGAATTGGCATGTTCTGCCCCTACCTTGTCAACCTTACCAAATTGGCAAGCTAGTGAGCTCACTAACTTGTCAATTCAGTAGGGTTGAAAAGGTAGGGGCAGTGTATGCCTTATAGAAATGGGGTCTCATGGTGATTTCAAGATAGTGGTAGTGTATGAATCATAGAAATGGGGTCTCATGGTGATTTCAAGGTAGGGGCAGCGTATGCCTCATAGAAATGGGGTCTCACGATAATCCCTTAATAGTTGAAATTGCAAAAGGGAAGCAATCTTTGATGGCCTGTTACTTGGATACCATGTCAGTTACGGGAATTATTTCTAAGAAATTGAGATCACATGGGTCACCTCTACAATAAATTCTCCCGGTTTTTGTTATCTCAAAGTAATTTTTCTATGGTGTCCAATTTTGACTTGATGGAAAAAGTGTCAATTACAAGTAATGTAAAGTTGCAAAGTGGTGTAACTTTTGTTCTGCAACTCATGTGACCAAACATGCTGTTCCAATGCATCCAGATGGGTATGTTTATGCTATGAATGGTCCTCTTTCACACCCAAACATACCGAATTGATTTGAGCTACATTCAACCGACTCAATCCCTTAAGGGTCGAAAGTGCAAAAGGGAAACAATCTTTGACGGGCTATTACTCGGAAACCATGATGCTAACAGACTCTTCATATGAGCCTATGAGATAATGTTGGGCCCCTATACAATAACCTCTCTCAATTTTTGTTATCTAAAAATCATTTTTTCATGGTGTCCATTTTTCACTTGATGGAAAAAGTGTCAAATGCAAGCAGTGTAAAGTTGCAAAGTGGTGCAAATTTTGTTCTGCAATTCATGTGACCAGACAAACTATTCCAACGTGTCCAGATGGGTATGTTTATGTTATTTATGGTCCTCTTTTACACCCAAACATGCTGAATCGCTCTGAGCTACATTCAACCGACATAATCCCTTAAGAGTCCAAAGTGCAAAATAGCTGAAAACTTTAGCATGCTATTACTCAGATACCATGATGCTTAGGAAATTATCATGTAAGCCTACAAGATCATGTTGGGACCCTATACAATAATCTCTCTCGATTATTGTTATCTTGGAGTCATTTTTTTGTGGTGTCCAATTTTTACTTGATGGAAAAAATGTCAAATGCAAGCAATGTAAAGTTGCAAAGTGGTGCAACTTTCGTTCTGTAATTCATGTGACTAGATGAACTGTTCCAACATGTCTATATGGGTACGTTTATGTTAAGCATGGTTCTCTTTCACACCCAAACATGTTGAATCGTTCTGAGCTACATTCAATCAACATAATCCCTTAAGAGTCCAAAATGCAAAATGGCTGTAAACTTTAGCATGTTGTTACTTGGATACCATGATGCTTAGAAAATTTCCATCTGAGCCTATGAATTCATGTTGGTCCCCTCTACAATAACCTCTCTTAGTTTTTGCTATCTCGGAGGTTTTTTTCCGTGGTGGCAAATTTTCGCTTGGGGAAAAAGTTGTCAAATGCAAGTAGTTGAAAGTTGCAAAGTGGTGCAACTTTTGTTTTGCAACTTGTGTGACCAAACAAGCTATTCTGACATGTCTAGGTGGGCACGTTTATGCTAGGCATGGTATTCTTTCACAACCAAACATGACAAATCGCTTTGACCTACATTCAATTGGCTGAATCCCTTAAGAGTCCAAAGTGCAAAATGGTTGCAAACATCAACATGTTGTTACTTGGATACCGTGACACTTAGAAACTTCTCGTATGAGCTTATGGGATCATGTTGGGAACCTATACAATAAAATATCTCGATTTTTTCTATCTTGGAGGTCTTTACTCGTGGTGGTGAATTTTCACTTAGGGAAAAAGTTGTCAAATGCAAGTAGTTGAAAGTTTCAAAGTGGTGCAACTTTCATTTTGTAATTCGTGTGACCAAATAGACTATTCCAACATGTCCAGGTGGGTGCATTTACGCTAGGCATGGTTGTCTTTCACACCCAAACACGCTAAATCTCTCTAAGCTATATTCAACTGATAGAATCCCTTAAGAGTCCAAAGTGTAAAATGGTTGCAAACTTCAGCATGATGTTACTTGAATATCGTTACACTTAAAAAATTCTTGTCTTAGCCTATGGGTTTTCATTGGGCCCCTCTACAATAAAATCTCTCGGTTTTTTCTATCTCAGAGGCATTTTCCCATAGTGGCAACTTTTTGCTTGGGGAAAAAGCTGTTAGATGCAAGTAGTGCAAAGTTGCAAAGTGGTGCAACTTTTGTTCTACAACTCGTGTGACCAAATGAACTATTTCGACGCGTCCGTGTGAGTACATTTATGCTAGGAATGGTCCTCTTTTGCACCCAAACATGACGAATCACTCTAAGCTACGTTCAACCGGTTGAATCCCTTAAGATTCTGAATGATAGTTGTTGTCACTGAATAGTGCACCCTTGTTGAGATGCAAAACTTAGCCTACTAGTGAAACATTGGATCTGAATATTCAATATCCATGATGTATGGTTTTTCATTCTCTAGAGTTATAAACGTGATGTGACAATAGTTATAGGACCATGTTTCTCAATGATTTATCATGTTATTTCATGCATAGAAAATGGAAGGAGGTTTTTT
This sequence comes from Sequoiadendron giganteum, assembly GCA_007115665.2. NCBI lineage: Eukaryota > Viridiplantae > Streptophyta > Pinopsida > Cupressales > Cupressaceae > Sequoiadendron > Sequoiadendron giganteum. Next base: position 340,080,603 of record CM021102.1, on the reverse strand, counting down.
AACTTATTTATGATGAATATGGGAGAAATGTGATAACTGCACATGGGTGATGCATCTAAAAATCAATCTTATATTGTTGTTCATACACATCTAATATATTCATAATATCATTAAAACTGAGCCGTGCATTGATTTCATTTAATGAGATGTCAAGTGTTGTGATATTAGTAGATACAACTAAATTTTGTTGGTTGGATTAACAACTATCATGTGTTTTGATACAGGTTCATACAAGTTCATAGACGTATATATATGCCCATGAGGTTTGAAAAATACACTTGTTCTATAGATGCAAATGCAATGATTGCTAAGCTTTAGAATTAGAACCATTAGTTGTTGGATGCCAACCTCAACCATGAATTAAAAAAAACACATTTTGCTATGATATTTTTTTATGGGAAGGAGCTCTTACAGTTCATTTTAAACCTTTTGGTGTTAAAGTCCTCACCACTAGACAACAATAAAACTCAAGAAGCATGGAGCATACACGCAAATACATGAAGTGTACACATGAATCATGAAGAATACACATGAACACATGAATCATAGATTGGAAGCATGAATTGTACATGTGAATACACATTATATATGTGAAGTATACACATGAATAACTGAAATATACATGTGAATAAGTGAGGCACAATTAATTGAAACATTGCGAAGGATACAAACCACCAAGAATGGAGCTTATTTACACAATGTACACATTAGATGGAGCTTATTGAGCAACCGACAATAATTAATTAAGCATTAGATGTAAAAAAAATCCATGCCTACAACATTCAAGCATACAATTTACACAATACACATGATAACATCATTTAAGAATGATAGTAGAAAAAAAAGATTTTTTTAAATCAAAAAGCCGTACGACAATACAATGATATATATTGATAAAAGTATAAACAATATATCCAAAAAATCCATACAGGCATAGTACAAAAGATCCATATGGACATAAAAAGTCACGTATATATTGATAGTACAAAACATATGTTCCAAAATGCCATATAGGCATACAAAAAATGACCCTAATACATAGTTATTTCCCTTTAGGGGAAGGAAATAGATCCTATGTTGCCTTCAAAATTCGGCTAGATGGAGTGCGTATTGGTTCTGTTGTTTTTCGAACACACTCACTAGTCTTTCTCTCTTCAATCTAGACCTTCAGCTAATACGATAAAAAGTAAAGATGTTAATACATAGAAATTGAATTGTCGAATGACATATAAAAAAATATAATCACTTACCACATACATATAGTCATCATGCACATTCACAATATTACCACATCCATGATTTGGAGTAACAACTTGTACCAACCATCAAGATAGAAATTAAACTACATAAAAATATCATGGAAATTTTCTATAATAGACCATAAAAGAGCAAATATAATGTCAAACCGACTAATCTGTTGCATATCTCTCTCAATGGATTAGAACTAGCTATTGATGCAACAAATCCATGGTCCATCATGTCACCAACATCACCAAGGCTATCTGATGTCAATAATTGCAAATGAAACAACATATCTAACAATAATATAAAGAATTTCAGGTAGTCCCTTTATAACTGTCATAAATGAAAGAGTAAATGGTTCTAGCCTCAATTGAGACTACATTATAGTGCTTATAGATCACATAATGGTGAAATTACTAAGTCCACTAGGATAGTCCAAACTCTTGAAAGTTGTCTAAGGACATGAATTGTGAGGTGTGGAGGTCAAAGGTCCACCAGGAAACTATTTGACATCCAAAGCATGTTATCAGAAAAACATTCAAATATAACATTCAACTGTTCAAATGCATTAATAATATCTTTTATACTAGTTGCATACCTGTGGACTCAATGTCAAGAAAAAATAAGGGTCTACAGGAATGGAGCACATCTCATGAACACACCGACCCTAAAATTTCATCATATCGATATTTAACTAATTTAGTTATTCTTAAATTTTAAAATATAATTTAATAAACAAATTAAATGAACTTGTTAAATTTTAGCTGAGTGTTAATGTTGAATGTATTATTCAACAAATCATCTGTGAAAGCCATCGCCTCTGCAACTGATGTAGGATGTGTAGTTGCATCTTGAGCACTTTGATAATTGTACATACAAACAACACCACAAGTGCCACAATGGTGGGGTGGAGCTCAGCTCCTACACATATCCTCCACTTCAGGCTCTACTAGAGACCTCACACACTATATAATGGTCTAGGTGAGCGAGCTAATCGAGTCTAGTGTGTCCGCCTCTACAGTGTCCTTAACAATGGAAGGAGCAATGATGTGATCCACCATGGGTTTGGCCAAGGGTCTTTGTGCCAAATGTGGATTACATTGTGCATCAAGCCAATACACCATATGGTACCTCATGGTTATTGCATGGAGGTTGGTAAAATACCATACACCACTTCTCCCAAAATTTAATTTTAATTAACTCATGGTGGCACCAATGGATGGGGAACCTCCTGCATGCATGAGGCAAAGGTGCGTTGGTTCCTGGGTCTATAAATAGGGCACACAAGTCAGCTTTGCTAATTTTTTGTTTTTTCACATTTGTATATGACAAACCACTAGCATACAATTGTCTCATCTCGTGCCTCTTATTTGAGTAAAAAATTATTTTCTCACTCATTTCTCCTACATGAGATACAATTGACTTCAACGATTCGGAAATCCATCTCCTATAAGGGTGGGTTTCGACATGCTCAGTTAATCTTCCAATGAATTGTTCAATGTCTCTTTTATTGTTTTCAATTTGACTTAGGATATTTTCTTGTGTTCCTTGAGGATGCCTATGA
>CM021102.1:340019994-340077697 GCA_007115665.2 Sequoiadendron giganteum | reverse complement strand
AAGTGCTTTTCCATTTGGCGCACATCAAATTTGGTGCACACCAAATGACTTAAAGTGATTTGGTGTGCGCCAAATGGCCTATTTTGACAGTTTTTTCATTTTTCTGCAATTTGGCATCAAAATTATGTCACAGATTGGTGCACTTACCCATAATTTAAGAATTAAAAAATACTACAAAATTTATATTTATATTTTAAAAAGTAAAATAAAATTTGAATGTAAAATAAATTAATTAAAAATTTCTAGCATAATTAGACTCCCCTTACTAACATTTAAATTTATGGACAATTTTCTTTTGAACCAATTTTTTAATGTATTTTAGTTTTAAAATTTGTCACATTGTATTATTAATTTCTATTTTAATATATTCATTTAAATCTTTTATAATTCAATGATAATTTAGTTTGTTCAATTTGAAAGTTTACTTAGAATGGGAAACAAACCAAATCTTGCTTCTCACCTCATTTGAAGACGGAAAAGAGTCATCTTGGATGTCACAACTTTCTTATTCTGCAATAAATTAATACAAAATCTTATTTCCATGTCGTGTCAGCTCTATTTATTTATTAAAATTTTAACCATATACAAACTCTGCATCTCTAATTGATTTAACAATGATGAAATCCATCTAACATTGAGGTAGATTAGATGGAGGTGATGATAATTTGTGAAAAAAATTTGACCCATCCTCGGTGAGAAATATTATTTGAATACAAATAAAGATTACTTAAAATTTTCTAGTATAATTATATTACACTTACTAGAACATTAAAAATTATGCAAATTTCTTTTGAACCAATTTTTTATGTATTTTAATTTTAACTATTTTAAATTTATCTCATTGTATTTTTAATTTATATTTAAATTTATTCATTTAAATCTTTTCTAATTCAATTAATAATTTAGTTTGTTCATTTTGGAAGTTCATTTAAAATGGGAAACAAACCAAATGTTTCTTCTCACTTCATTTGAAGACCAAAAAGAGTTAGCTTGGATGACACAACTTGAAGGTGGATGGGTGCAGTAAGATAATTGATGTCTTGCAATGGTTTGTTGCTTTCCTACAGTCTCACTGTTATAGGTTTATAGTTTGTTGGCTGATTAAGGATGTTCTTATCTTCTGTTAGGTTTTTCGGTTAGAGTCAAAACCTTGTTGTAAAGGGTTCAAGGTCCCTTCAAAACCTTTGTGTAGTCTTATTTTTTCTATTTGGTGCTATTGTTGATGGGATTTCAATGGTCTGTGGATTATCTTTTTAGTTCACTTCAAAACCTATTTGTAATGGGTTTTAGGGTCCCATCAAAACATGTTTTCCCAATATCAAAAACTTTCTTATTTTGAAATAAATAATACAAAATATTATTTTCATTTCGTGTTAGCTCTATTTTTTATTTTTATTTTATTTTACCATATACAAACTCCATGTTTGTAAGTTATTTAATGATGATGGAATACATCTAACATTGAGGTAGATCAAAAAGGGACAACAAATCTTTTTCAGAGTTTCCTAACTCGTCCTTGAGGAAAAATAATATTTGAATATAAATAAATATTACTTAAATATTTTAGCATAATTGCATCCCCTTTACTAACATTAAAATTTATGCAGTTTTCTTTTGAATTAATTTTTTACTTATTTTAAAACTATTTTAAATTTGTCACATTGTATTATTAATTTATATTTAAAATTATTCATTTAAATCTTTTCCAATTCAATTAATAATTTAGTTTTTTTTTGAAAAAGGGCGTGAATTTTTTTATTCAAGAAAGAACAACCAAGTACATCAATATGCCAAAATGATAAAAGTACACCAAAAATTAATAACACCAAACATCATAATAGATCTATACAAAGACACACAAAAGACCAAGCAACACCAAAAGAGACCGTACAATAATAAAACAATGCTACACCTATTGATCCTCATAAAGATATCTAGACAATGTGTTGCTTTTATCCAGGTTCAACTATCTCCTTTCAAACACATTCCAAGTTCCTCGACCATTAGAGGCCCATTTAGCTAGGAAATCCATAACTCTATTCCATTTTCTTGAAATGTGTAAAAATGAGATTGAATCAAAATTTGAAGCAAGAAGAATAATTTTCTTCACAATTAGAACTAATCTCCATGAAAATTTATAAAATTCTCTCTTATTAACAAGAGAGACCAAAATAATAAAATCAGTATCACATATCACATCCCTCTAGCTAGAATCATAGGCTCTCTTCAAAGCCTTAAGAATCACACAAGCCTCCATTTGATTGCTATATGACACACCCATGTGAATGGAGAAGAAAAACTACATGCTCCCACTACTATCACAATCCACTCCTCCAATCCCGACATTACCGGGATTGCATCAAGCAGAACCATCAATGTTAATTTTGAGAGTTCTAGTAGGAGGAGAGTACCATCACCCCTCCCTATTCACTTTCTTAGAGGGTTTTGGACTACTTCTAAACCCTAGGGGGGCTAGAGAAGAAGAAACCCCAAAGCTAGAAGCTATATACATCTCAAGAGAAGACATAATCTCTCCCACATGAAATTTAAATGATATAGTTTCTTTTATAATAATCTGCACATTGTACCAAACTTGCAGAGCCACCTGATGACACTCACGAAAAATGAAATGGTTCCTCTCCAACCATATCTTCCAGATAATAATAGAAGGTCGAAAATCCCAAGCAACCGCCAAAAAAGATGTAGACATAGGAAGATGACACAATTCTCCCAAAATTCTTGTAAAGATAGAGCCAACCTAAACAATCTTCTCCAAGTTTTCCACTAGAGTCCCTAAATTTCCAAAGCAAAAGGACATTGAAAAAATAGGTGATCAGTTCTTTCGTCACCACAACCACATAAAAAATAGATGGAAGGCCCACAAAAACCCTATTTCTTGATGTTATCCCAAGTAAGACACTTGTTATGACATAGAAACCATAAGAACATATTACATTTAGGCCATCCATCCTTGTTCCAAATATGTTTGCACCAAGGAAAATATCTCACTTTGGCTTGGTGGGACATCAAACTCACATACCCTTGAGCATCAAAGTAGGCACCCTTTGAATCATGATCCCATGCTAGAAAATCACTGTCATTGAAAGAAAAAAAAGGCCTCTCAACAATTTTTTTTGAAAAATTACTTCACTCCTCTTGAGAACCACCATTCGTCCAACTATTAGGATTTTACCACTAATAAAATCTAGTGCCACCCAAAAAACATGAACATTTGAAACTGCTAACCTTGGACCATCTAGTCGCAAAAAAATATCACTTAGAGTATGAAGATGAGGGAATGAAGAAATAATTTTAGGATGACCATCTCAAGAATCATTCCAAAAAAGATCCTGCTCCCCTTTCTAAATGATCCAAAAAAGACCCTCCTTAATGAGAGCCAAACTGCTCTTAATAGTGCTCCAAATCATAGACCCTTTATGAGATAATTCCATTCTCAAAATTTCCTCACTAGCCACCCCTCCCTATTATTTAAAGTTTAGAACACACACCCATAGCTGCTCAAGAACTGTACCCCATCTCCAATAAAGTTTAGCAACTAAAGAAATACTATTGCTCCAATTTCCTTAGCCTAAGACCACCATTCTCATTTGACCTGCAAACTTGGTCTCAACTCACCAAACTCCATTTCCTTGTCAAGATTCCTTGCCCATAAAAAAATCCTCATAAGGGAGTCTAACTCCTTGAGCACACTCTTAGGATAAGATACCACCATGAACCTATAAATAGGGAGATCCTAGAGGACAAAAGACACAAGAGTCACCCTTCCAGCCAAATAAATCCATCTAAAGGTCTAGTGATTGAATTTAGCCAAGATATTTTTCCAATCATTCCTCTCCATATTTCCAGCACAAAGTGGAATCTCCAAATACTCCAAGGGAAAATTACCAATCTAAAAATGAAGAATGTTGGCTATTCTGCGATGGATAAAATCAAGAGTATTGAAGAAAAGGATCTATGACTTACCCTCATTATATGTTGGCCAAACATAAATAAATATACATCAAGAGATTTGCTAAAGTTAAAAAACTCCTCAATCCTGGAAACACCCATGAGATAAATGTCATCCAAAAAGTGGAGATGATTATGTGCTTCCAAACCCTACACTAAGCACTAACCATGAATCAAGCCTCTATCTCTATGTTGTTTGGGCAACCACCCCAAACCTTCAACCATCAGAATAAACAAGGGAAAAGAGGATCCCCTTTCTTCAGTCCCTATCCAACAAAAAGAGTAGGTGTAGGAGAGTCATTAACAAGAATCAAGAAAGAAGAAATGGTCACAAAACTCATAATCCATGAGACCGACTTAAAGTGGAAACCATAAGACAAAAGTAGATGAAAAAGGAACCTAACTTTGTCATAGGCTTTGGACATATCTGATTTGATGAACATGGATTTTTCTTTGGAAGAGGACATGGAGTGAATTATTTTAGCCGCCACCATAATACCATTCATAATTTTACTGCCCTTGAGAAAGCCACCCTGCTGTACTGAAATCAAGGGATCCAAGTACCTCTTCAATCTTTCAACAATAAATTTATTAATAATCTTATAAGTCACATTGCATAGTGAAATAGGATGAAAATAATCTAAGGAATTATCACCCTCTTTCTTTGGAATCAAAGCAAGGAAAGTGGAATTTATATCCTTAAGCATCTACTTGCTAGTATAAGACTCCCAAAGCACCTCCAAAAAATTGATTTTGATCGTATCCCAAAATTATTGAAAGAACTTAATGGGGAAACCATTAGGGAAAGGGGCCTTACCTTTCTTCATATAGAATATAGTATCCTCAAGTTCCACCAAAGAGATAGGTGCTAGAAGAATGTTATTCATCTCCACTGAGACCAAAGGGGGGATGCAGGCTAGAACCAAATTCTCCTCCTCCAAGGTAAGAGGTCTATCCTAAGAGAAAAAATAAGAGAATAAACACACAACCTCCTTAGTAATAGCTTGATGTGAGTTTAACTACTCCCCCTAAGTTGAAAAGAGAGGAAATAAAATTTCCTCTTCTAAGAGCCTTAACTGAATTATGAAAGAAAGCAGTATTCCTATCGCCTTCTTTGAGCCAATCAACCTGAGATTTTTGTTTCTAAAAAATCTCCTCCCAAATCTCCCATTAAGTAGGCTCTCTAGAGCATTTGGTTTCTTTCTAAAGCAAATCAATAGTTATCCCCTCATTCTTGATTTTGAAAGTTATGCAATCAACCTGATCCTGAATCTATTTCTACTTATGAAAGAGGTTTCCAAATAAAGTCTTATTCCATTTCTTAAGCTTGAATTTGACAAACTAGAGCCTCTTGAAGAAAGAGAAAATTCTCGTGTCAAAGGTAGGCCTCCGTTCACCCCATAGTTGATGCACACATTGTTATAGGGTAGGATCCCTGAGCCACATTTGTTGGAATTTAAAAGGGGGTTGCTTAACCACAAATAATTGAGAAGAGGACTTAATTAGCCAATGATCAAATCCCTTCCACCCTAGGATCTTAAAAGAAGAAGTCCAATCATTACAAATCTAGTCCACTAACATGAGAAACTTGTCCAGCCGCTCAAAAATAGAGCTCGCCCCATATCTTTGATTATGCCAAGTAAAGATACCATTAGTGGGTTGAACGTCCACTAGATTGAGAAAATTAATATTGTATTGAAGCAAGGAAGAAGAAGGTCGGCTAATGCCTCATAATTTTCCTCCAAGGTGCATATAGAATTAAAATCTCCTACTAAAATCCAAGGGCAAGAAGGAGCAAGAGAGTGAATAAATCTAATATGATACCAAAGAATAGTTTTACCAAGAAAATAACTAGGAACATACACATTTGGTGAATATAACCATCATGCCCAAATAACAAACAAGATGTTAGTAGAGAAAGGGAGTTCCTTCCATCAATCCACCATAGAGGCAAGATCCTGCAAGGGTCCGAAATACATGCCAGACCTCTAACAAAACCATGAGATCCAACACATTAGCAATAACCTCTCCTCAAAATTTTAGGAACAATCTTCATCATATCTTCCAAAGGGAGATTAGTCTTTTGAATGAAAATAATATTCAGATTATGATCATGAAATAAATCACATTTAGGCTTTTGTCTAGGGATGATACCCAAACCCCTAGCATTCCAAGATATCACAATTATTTACGATAGGAAGAAAAGTGGGAGTCCAATGTCTTAACATCACTAGATTTCACCAAAGATTCTCCCATAATCTTCATCTTCTCCAAGTCCTTCTTCCTCCCAACTTTAGCCATCCTGTCACTAGTCACATTCTTTAAGCTTCTCTAGTGAACTCCTAGGAGAGGCTCATTCTTCTCCTTGCCATCATTCTTAGCCCCTAAATAAAATGTCCAACTCATATGTCCCATTATTTCCAGTGTTCTCATGAAGAAGTTCCTCCATAGGATTAGGAGCCAGATCACCCATAGGAGCAACCACAAACTCTTGTCCATGAGTCCCCTACTCAATTGGGGGTGAAGAGGGGACATGTCCTTCCTATAGAACTAAATTCATGAAAAATATAGGATTGGAGACCAAAGGGTATTGACCAACAAGATCCAATCCTTGAATAACTCAAGTTTAAAATATGAGATCATGTTCCATTGAATCCAACCCTCAAAATTTTCAAGAACATCAAATCTATTACCAAAAGCTTCTTTGAGCAAGGTTTTGTTTTGGTGGTTTGGCACCTTTTCTTTCAACTAAGATTTCATAGGTATAAACCCATTTGAATCAAGGACCTCATTCTGAATTGAAGATTTTCCTTTTGATTTGGGAGGGTTTGCATGCACACCTTGTAGAGGTTGTTGGGTTTTAGCTCGCAACTTAGGACAGTTTCTTTGCAAATTCCCATATTTATGGAAAGTACGATAATGGAAGGGAAGGGCTTTGTAATCCACCTACTGAACTCAACACAGACCTCCTAGTTTGATTTAAAGAGATTTTGGTAAAGGATTATTTAAATTGATTTCCATGCACAACTGAGAAAAAGAGATTACCTTGCCATCAAGAGTCTGAGGGGAAGGGACTAAGGGCTTCCCTAACACAAAAACAATAGAATGTAGGATGTCCTTGCACCAAAACTCCATCAAAAGGTGGGGTAGATGATTCTAGAATAGAATTCTTGTCGAAATATCTTTAGTTGGGTCAAACCCCAAATTCCATGGTATAATGAAGAGTCTTTCCTGATTGTGAAAATATGGCCCCCCTTCAAAAAATGTATTGTGATTTGTAATATGAGAGAAGACCACAAATAAATACCCATTAGCTCCCAAAGTAACTTCTAAATCTCCTTCAAGATTCCAGTAACTTACTTATGAGCGCATGAACTTACATATGAGCACATGTTTAGACAAATACAATACATCCTCAACAACTAAGTCAGTATTGATCACAATCATTAGGTGATCTTTACATCTTTCCAAACACCCATTGGTTTTTGGATGAAAGTTTCGAGCTTGGTTGTTCTTTGACTTCTTTATCGCATACAAGAGAAAATTTATTGAATTGTGATGAACAGAGGATGAAAAATATCATCGATGATAGCATCTTTAAAAGAAACCTGATGAGGTGCCCCAAAACCCTTGCATGGGCCATGTATCTTGCATAGCCAAAAACCCACAAAAGGAAAATATAAATTTAGCAAAAAGAAACACACAATAAAGAAAATAAAAGGCATAAATAATTAAAAATCAATTAGAAAAGGGAAGAAAACCCCTGCTGTCCCACACCACACTAGTGCAAGTATGAGGAGAAGCCTACAACCTCACATGGTCACATAAGCTAGTAGACCCTCCATGCAACCTCCTGCAACCAACAAACTTCCCAATCTCTCCGGACCTAATAATTGATTAATTATTAAATAATTATTCATTAATAATTTAGTTTTTTCAATGTAAAATTATGATTAATTTATCTAGTGATATTTCCTTCGAAATAAGTGACAAGTTCATTTATTTTAACATATAAGAGAAATACTTAGTTTTAAAATGAATGATGGTAGAAGGAATGTTAAAAATTTTATGGAAATTTTTAATTAAATCCTTCTAGTGGCATGGCCTTCTAGATGAAAAAGAAACAACCCTTATTATCTAACACTTTTTGATCATCAAGATGTTTTGAAGGGAAAGATGAGAGCATAAGATATCACATTAAAATTTAAAAAATTTCATGCATAGTTGTGATTAAATCTATTTGGCATGCTTTCCTTTTAGATAAGGAATGAACATTCATATTAACATATAACAAAAATACTTAGTTTTAAAATAAACAATTGTAGATAAAAGGTTAACAATTTTTATGCACAAGTTTAACTAAATGTATTTGGTGGCATTTCCTTCCAAATGAAAAAGGAACATTCATACAAACATATAAGATAAATATTTTGTTTCATATTTCATAAAGAACAATAATTACATACTAAATTTCATCAAGTCTAAATAATATTTTTTAATCATTTTTTCTCTTATTAAATTATAATATATTAATTATTTATTATTATATTATATTAATATTTTATAATATATAATTATTGTTATGAAATATAATATGATATAAAAATATATAATATATTGTATATTTTTATATCATATAATTATATTATAATATATTATTACTATATTCCAAAAATATGTATACTATTACTATATTATATTATTATATTATATTATCATATAATATTATATACTATTGAATATATTATAATATAGTATCATATATTATTATATTATATTTTATTAATATATTAATATATTATTATATTATTATATTATTTTATTATATTTTATTAATAGAATATAACATTTATATCATAATATCATATTATGTACTATTTATATCATGTTGAATTCATTGAGAAAATAGAAGTAAACCACATAAAATAAGCCTCATAAAATTTTATCATGGTAGAAATGGAGGTACTTTCCTTAATTTGGAATCAGATAGAGAGTAAAATAAGGGGTGTCATATAGCATAACCTCATATGTAAATATTAAGGGAAAGAACACAAATAGAATAAAGACATGTCATAGGAACAAAGAGGTCTAGTACAAATTTCTACCCACACATGTAAGAATTCAAAACAAGAAACAACATTATGATTAAACCTTAGGTGATTATAAAGGCTGCAAGTCATTACACTAGGTTGTCTCAAGGATGATTCAATGTTTTAGGCTTGGGGACGAAAAATTGCTAATATACATGAGGTTGTGTTGTGTGGGAAAACATGTCATTATGTTTTAATTTTTAGAACCATATATAGATTATATTTATAATTATTACATATCTAATTTCTCACTTTTGATTGCATGACATTGTTATTTAATATATAGAATATAGTGTAAACTATAGAATTTGGCCTAGGTTGTTATATCAATTGGAATCCTTATGTTAGTTATGTGCCTTGGAATGTATATTCGAAGTATGCTCTATTATAGGACATGTTTGAAAGTTTGTATTAGGCTTATGGATTAGTCATCTAAGCCTTGGTTCATCTCATGCACTATGAAATCTATCCTTTTTCTCACCTAATTGATACTTCGTTTATCTACTACTTTTTGTTGATCCAAGGATTTTTGGTATTTGAAATTAACTTGGAAGGATTGTTTACTTCTTAAGGAGACAAGTTCTTATACGCCAACCCAAAAAAAATATACTTGAAGGTTTGTTCTATAGCAAGGAAGGCTTCTAATTTATAGATTTATAGTTACTTCCTTTAGAGAACCAAATCAATCTATGTCACTGTTAATTTCCTCCAATGCTTTAGGATAAGATAGAACATGTGTACTATGGATGTTTAAAAATGAGTACATTGAATTCCTTTAAATACTAGCACATAAAATCAAATTGTACCAAATGTGTATTTAGTTGACTTAAGGAAAGAAGATGAATGGGGATAGTTAACCAATTTCAATTTAAATATTGGGAAGGAAGGAGATAATTCCATGACTACAAGGTGATCATGAAAATGGACTAGTGTGGAAAAATGGTTAAATTTAGGTGGCTAATAACCATATAGAGGTAGATGTATGAATAAATAAAAATGATAAATAGATTTAGGCTAGGGGAATGAGCCTAACATTACATAAGATCGTACCATTTTTTACCATGAACATATATCAATATATTTCTTCAAATTAGACACAAAATTAAATGAGAAATTATATATATTTGTAAATCCCAATAATATAATTATATCAAAAGCTCATAATTTATAATTATATTAAAATTATAATTAGATATAAATTTGAATAAATTATTAAAAATTAAACAATAATCTAAAAAACTATAATAAATAACCTTAAATAATAATTTTTGAATTAAAAAATATTATAAATAAACCATATTTTTATTTAAAAAAATAAAATTTGAATATAAAGAAAGATTACTTAATTTTTTTTTAGCATAATTGTATTCCCCTTACTAACATTAAAATTTTTGTAGTTTTCTTTTGAACCAATTTTATATGTATTTTAATTTTAACTATTTTAAATTTTTCGCATTGTATTATTGATTTATATTTAAATTTATTCATTTAAATATTTTTTAATTCAATTAATTAGTTTGTCCAATTTGAAAGTTTACTTAAAATGGGAAACAAACCAAACATTGCTTCTCACTCCATTTGAACACCAAAAAGAGTTAGCTTGGATGACACAAATTTCTTGTTCTAAAATAAATTTATACAAATTCTTATTTCCATGTCGTATCGGTTCTATTTTTAATTTTTTAATTTTTTGACCATATACAAATGTTGTGATTGTAACTGATTTAACGATGATGAAATTCATCTAACATTGAGGTAGACCAGAAGGAGGCGACGATAATTTGTTAGATGTTCCCGACCCATCCTCAATTAGAAATAATATTTGAATATAAATAAAGATTACTTAAAACTTTCTAGGATAATTGCATTCCCTGTACTAACATTAAAATTTAGGCAGTTTTCTTTTGAACCAATTTTTTTATGTATGTTAATTTTAACTATTTTAAATTTGTCCCATTGTAATATTAATTTATATTTAATTTATTCATTTAAATTTTTTCTAATTCAATTAATAATTTAGTTTGCTCAATTTGAAAGTTTACTTAAAATGGGTAACAAACCAAATGTTGCTTCTAACTTCATTTGAATACAAAAAAGAGCCATCTTGGATGACACAACTTTCTTATTCTAAAATAAATTAATAAAAAATATTATTTCCATTTCGTGTCTTTCCATCTTCTCCTTGTGGTGTCATTGAGTCCTTGACTTGGTCTTAATTACTTTTAAGCCTCAAGTCATGCCTCTAGCACACTTAGTCGACTAACCCCTTCTTACCATTTTTTTTTGAAATATTCACATTTATTGCTCACTTTTAGTAATTTTTTTGTGGAAACTATCAAATATTGATGGGGGAGGTGTTTTTTTTTGGAAAAGTGAAAAATTTGTAAAGAATAGTTTTTTTCTTTTGCAATAAATTTAGCAAAGGGAAAGTGATAGGGGGAGGTGAAGTTATTTTTCCATAGTTAAAAACTTGTAAAAGAGAAGTCAATTTTTATATTATAATGAATTTGGAAAAGGGGGTAATCAAATGGGTTTAGTTACATATTTTTCTTTTACTGGAGTTTGTAAGACATAAAATAATCTATGTTTGCCTCCAATAAACTTTGAAGAACTTATAACAACAACAAGGTTGTAAACACTCATATAAAGTGCCACAAAACTGAATGTGTGTTCCACATGGAGGGAATTCGGGAAATTTTATACAAACATTGAATTATATAGTGTAATGGGTGTTTATGCCATCACAACATGGATCCTTGTGATTATCACGTCATGTGAGTGTCCCTTGGAGCACACCCTTTCTTATTTTGTACATCTCTAGATTTCTTACACACTCTTGATCTCAGTTTGTCTTCTTATATGAACTCTTAGCATTAAGGGGGAAGTTATAGTGTGTTATGCTAATGATTCTTTCAATGGAGTAGTGTAATAATCTTCTTTTTGGAATCCCTCATGAACCTCCTATCTTGATCTCTCGAATGGGGGATAGTGGATCATATTTTGAGATTCTAGTACTCCTTATCATAGTACTACTTGTATTATTGACTTCATAGAGTTTGATAAAATTTATGTACACTGGTTGAGTATTTTTCATATGTTCATTTATGTACTATTTTTTATCTCTCATCTTGATCCAAATTTCTTAGAGATTGGTTGATTCCAAAAAACACCAACTCATCAACAACAAAGTTTACAACTTTGAAATGCTTGAGGAGTTCTTCATCATTATGTTCCTATCAAGGGACATATTTTTAGAAGGTATTTAATCCTTCTAATTTATCTTTTTTTGGAGAAGAGTTTTGTTCCCATTGGGGTTTCTCATTTACTCCACTTTATGAGAGAATGCATTGTACATGGGTACCTAACATCACCTCTAGCCAAGACCCATTTCTATTTGATTTCACTTTTTTGATTTCACCAAGTATCACTTAAGGGGGATGTTAGTGTGAATAATTAATATATTCACTATACTTAAGTTTAATTAGGTTGATGAGGTTAGGAAAAACCTTATATAATTGAATGTGGAACCTTTAAGCCTCTTGGGGTTACCAATTTTTTTGGTAAACCCCATACACATACCTTTTGAGGTTGGAAAACTTTCCATCTCACCTCAGATTTCACTCAACACTTGGCACACAAGGTTGATAACTTGGTCATAGAGGTTTTTAGTTTGCACACTCCAAGTGTTCCGAAGGTTGACACTTATAGGACACTTGTCTACTCTTTTGTGCCACTTCATAGGGTACTTATCAATTCACCTCATAGGTGGATTGCACCTTCCTTTCCTATATAAGAAAGGCCTTTACTCATTATCATTTAGGTTAACTAAATAAAATATATAAATTAGTATTCGTTGTTCCTATCTTTTATCTCCTACATTCTCCTAATTCTAATAATCCTTCATTTGAATGTCTTTGTTAAAAGGTTACCATGACTAAAAATGAAAGAGAGGAAGAGGAAATGCCATTGATTAATAAAGTGATATAAAGCCTCAATGGATAATACCATAGAAATTAAGGATAATGAAAAATAAAAGGTGAAGGAGAAAGGTCTATAAAAATGAAATTCCACACCATGTTAAATTCATTGAGAAAATTGGTATGTGCAAGATCATGATGGACCAAAAAGTGGCGATATGTAAGTGATATGATGGCCCATGTGGCTAATGACTTTTTTTTTACCCAAAATTGATGAAACAAAAATAGTTTTTAAAGGAGATTCTCACCTTTCCACCAATATAAATTATGCTTTACTTTGAATTTAATAAATAATTATTATTCATTTTCTATTTGAATTACGACTAAAGTCCTGATTGATAGGCTGATTGAAAAACATCTATAGCTTTCAAAAGGTATCACATTTTTTGAATTTGAAACATGCATCACATTCTATACTTCACATACTATAGGATTAAAAAAAAAATTGAATTTCATGAAGTTTTGACCAAGTTAAGGTGGTCAGACATACAAGTTTTTATATTTTTTAAAAGTTGTGATAAAAAAATCATAATTAATTATTTACTTGGAAAAAAATTACCAAAAAATATGCATCACATTAGGACAGGAGTCCTCTACTTATATCTAAAATATTAATAAAAAATATTATCATTTTATTGTGGTTAGGGTGGTTAGACAAACACCTACTTATGTTTTCCCTAAAATTTAAGTACTACTGGATTGAAATTTCAAATTTTCACCAAATATATATATATTTTTAAAATAAACCTAGTAGTTTAGAAACTACATTCAATTTGGCACAAATTCTATTCTTACATATTTTTGAAATAATATAGATAAATTATTCAAAATTTTATGTCAAGTTGCCTAACTGTGATTTTCTGATTTTTCATTGCCACTTAAGGGCCTGATTTTTCCATGATGATGCTACACATACCCAAATAAAAGTAATGTGAAATATTCTAATAATAAAATGAACACATAAACAAATACATATAAAAAATGATTAAGGTAAGATTGGATGCACTTTACTTAATTGAGAATAGGATAGGTAGTAAAATAAGTGGTGTCATATAGCATAACTTTATCAGTAAAGATTAAGAGAAAGAGAACAAATAAAATAAAAACATGCCATAGCAACAAAGAGGCCTAGTAAAAATTTCTATTGGAAGAATGAAGAAGATTAGACTTTGTTTTGTCATTGATGTCACCATGTCGGTTAAGATGTCAGTTTTATTCGGTACTCTGAACTGGTATGAAGAACTAGTTTACATCCTCCAATATTTTTGGTTTGGTATTTTGTTCTACAATCCTCTACCTTTGATAATCATTGCTCACAATTTTGGGAAATGGTTTTTGGATGTTGGAAGCTTGCAAGTTCAAAATCTCATGTGTATAGGTGCTCGTATGGCAAGTTGGCACCATTCTGTTTGCATTTTGTCATTAGGTCTATCCTTGGCTGACCTAATAAATAGTTGGTGGTATAGTGGATTAATTTTTGTATTGCAGATATACGAGTGATCTATCCTAGGTTCATGCCAATATAATGTAGCATACTACATGGTTGAATTATCTTTGGAGAAGTTTTGTAGTCGATAATTGGTCTTTTTGGTGAATAAAGATTGCGTCTAATTAGGCCGACCTAATTGATGCTTGTAGATAAGTTAGATATATATATATTGGATAGTTTTGAGATTGGAATGTGGTAATTAAAAAATAAAATACAAAGTGTGATTCAAATGCGAAGTATGGTGCGAATGTGAAGCAAAGTGCGCAAAACTAATAAAGTGTGTTACATCTATTTATTGAGCATCAAAGGAACTGAATCAACATTGGTTAGGTGCACTCTTATCAGTTCATGTTCTAACTATAAGCCATTTTGTTACTGTATCTATTCTAGGTAGTGAGCCTCTCCTTTTGGATAATGAGTCCTCTTTGTAAGTAGTGAGCTTTTGTATCTGGTAGTGAGCCTTTTTGTATCTAATTTTGGAACTACATTATAGAGTGAGTTAATCCTCACCATGGTTTTTCCCACTCTGGGTTTTCCACGTAAAATTTTTTGTGTTCATGTGATGTGTGGTTTAGTTTTTTGTTAATGCTTTTTCTCATCTTTACTATTATTTGCATTGAAGTAATTAGATTGTGTTTGTTCAATAATTTTAAGAAGATACTGATTCACCCCCCTCTTAGTATCTTGGGTATTCAAAAATTGGTATTAGAGCCTTGGTTCCTTTGAAGAATCCTAATAGCTTGAGGGAGATCCTATAGATTGAACAAATGGATGATAAAGAAGAGCTTTGGGCTGCTCTTGAAGATCTTGATAAGGCTAAAAATGAAAAGAAAGATTTGAAAGAAAATATTGATGAGGCAAATGAATGCATCCAGAAATTGAAAGAGCAATTAAAGAAATTCAAAGAAAGACGCAAAGAAGTTAGTGAACAATTAAATCAAGAAAATGGAGAGATTACTGGATTGAAGGTGCAAGTGGAGGAAAAGATGAGAATTAAAGATTGTTTGAATATAGTGATTCAAAGCAAGTCTGATGTATGCTCGAGGCTTGAACAAGAAGTGGTAAACTTGAGAGTAGATCTAGAAAAATAAAAAGTTTGTGAAGATAGTTTCAAAAAAAACTCCACCAGGCTTGATGAATTGATTGTAGGATAGAAACCATCTAAATAAAAAGGTGGTTTGGGACTAGAAACAGGTGAGAGCTCAAAAAATATGAAGACCTCAAACACATTGAACAATCAAAATACTCAAGGTAAAGGAAAACAAACAGAGAGTTCTCAAGAAACTTTGCTAGAAGATCATTTATTAGACAACTAAATGATCAAAGGTACCCATCCTTCAATGGTGTTTTATTTTCATGTAATAAATTTGGTCACAAGGAAACTGAGTGCAGAAGTAGGATGAATCATTACTCTAGTTCCTTCTCCGGAAAATGTTATGCATGCAAGAAAGTTGGACATAAAGTTAGTGAATGCATAACTCAGATGATGAATTAGTTTAATGGAGGTATAATGAATCAATCTTTTGTTGGATACTTCTATACTTCTAATAAGTTTGGAGAAAAATAAAAATAAGTGCAAATCAATGGTTAATGGAGGTCAAAAAAATTAGATAAATAATGTCTACTACAATTGCAACAAATCGAGACATATTTCAAGAGTTTGTAGAAGTAAAAAGGGAAAGTAGTATGCTCCGGTAAAGAAGAATGAACCTTTGAATAAAGTTAAAAAAGATGAGGTTAAGAAAGAAATGAAAAAGATATGGGAGAAGAAAGAAGAACCTGAGAAGACAGATGTGTTTGTGCCCTCATCCAGTGCATGCATTTCCTTTGGGAATCAGACCTAGCATGGTCTTGGGGGAAGTATTAATAGAAAATTGTTCAAACCCCTTGGAAATATGGTGTGTCAGATGTTGGCACAAGGAAATGTTGTAAGGAATGAATAGGCAAAGGTTATGCACAAGAAACCATAAGAAAATGTGCAAGCATGTTCATTTGTAGAGAAAATTAGGGTTTCTTAGTGCAATGAAGAATGGTTTTTATCAGCTTTTTGAAACCTATCACATTTAATGTGAATTAGGGAAATGTGATGGTGTATAAAGAAAAATTCATAAGTCATTTTTGATCACTTTTGCATTTGAATATCTTGAAGTGACCTTGAAGCAATTTAGCGTGATTCTGAGGCAATCTGGAGAAATTGTTATTAAAAGATGAAAGTGTTCAAAATCATCTCTCTCAGTTTACAAAAGAAGAAGTTTCATTGAGAAAGAGAGAGTTTGAAGAAGATAAGTACGATGATGGAACCTATTTTCAAAGGACCAAATGGAAATATTCCACTAAGGCTGAAGGAAGTTGAGTTGGAATAATTTTGTCATCAAAAAATGAAGGAAATGGAATAGGGTTACAGACAAACGAATTGCAGAACGTAAAAACCCTAGGCATGGATTTATGGGGAGAATTTCATTGGTTTGTAGATAAAGAATCTATCCTATTCTTGTTAAGTCAATTCAAGTATGGCAACATTATTTTGAACAAACCCTATCCGATTACGAAGGAAGCAATGAAAGCTATTACTCGGTTGTGCAATGTTGGTGACCTCGCTGGAAAGAAAATAGTGAAATAAAAAGATGTGGAGCAACTAATTGGCATCGACAAAGACCCTCAAGCTCTACTAATAAATATTATTTTTGACCCTACAATATGGTATGTTGCCTACAACATCACTTATAAAATCTATTTCAAAAATTGTGAAGGTTCTACTTTGGCTATTGATGTATATCCTGAACACATGATGGTAAAGGAAAACAAGCAATTTGATTTGTGTAGCCTAATTTTGGAAAAACTAATTGAGAATGTTTAAATGTATTTGGTCAAGGGTTGTCCTTATTGGTTTGGGTCTCTGCTTATATGCTTGGTATTTTACTTTTTGATTTTGCTATTGGCAAAAGAGAATGTTAAGTGGGAATCCGAGATCCTTGCCAGAAAACAAGTCTACAGGTATTTGGAAGGTATGGAGGATAAAGAAAGTTCATGAAAAGTATTTTTCTTATCCTTGCAGAAGGATCCATGCTCCGGTGTGCTAGTGTCTAGCCGATTTTAGGAGGGTTCCTCCTTTGGTATAAAGGAATTATAAGTTGTTATTGGTGGTTCCCCTCTGGAATCTAAAAAGAGGAAAGTTATCATAGAAGAGGTCATCACTATTCTGAAAGAAAAGGAGAATGAAGAAGAGTCCTTTCCTGGATTTGAATCTTTCGATCCAGATGATATTCAGACGATGTTAGATAAAGGTGATATGAAGAAGACTTGTTAAATGTTGTGTACTTGCCCTCCGGTGGATAGACTTAAAATCAATGATGCTCTAGTTGAGTATTTTCTCAAGAAGGGTATTGATATTTCAAATGTTTCTGACTCATTACTAGATAATCTAGTAGAAGTTATTGAAGAAAGAATGTTGCTGGAAAGACCTAAAGGACATAAGTTTGAATCTATGGTTGAGAGAAGATGTGTCAAAGCTAAATTTTTTTTATCTGAACACAATGGTGAGACAAGAGAATGCATTAAGCAGATGTATGCCATCTACAAGTATTGTCTTTGATGGCCTATAGTAGTCGATAATTTTAGAAGTTGAATTGAAGCCATTGAACTTGAGATGAATAGTATTGGAAAGAATTTTGATTTATTTAAAGACATAAATGGAAAACAGAGGATAAGAGTTGGAGAATTGCAAGCGGAGTTGTTGACTATTCAGAGACAGAGAGAAGATGTGGTTAGAATTTTTTGGTGTAATTAAATATGTTGTACCTTTTTCTAGGTCATAATTACACCTTAGTTAAGTTTACTTAGGGACCACATAAGAGGTAGTTGGAGCTTTTCCACCTTTGGTGAACTTATCATGTTATTACTTTATCACTTCAACCTTTCATGGACATATCATGTGATTACCTCTGCACCTTTTGTGGGTGATCCACTATTTGTGGTGGTTATCACATTATCACTTTTCCACTTTAGGTGGAGTGATAGCTTTTCATAGTTGTCTCATGTCATAAGATTATGACACTTGTCATAATATTATGCCCTTCTATGTTCTCACCTTGGCTATAAAACCAAGGGGTCTCTCTCATTGTAGTAAATGAATCATCTCATATCATTGAATCATATTAATATGAATACAGTTTATTCTTGTCACATTCTATTCTCTCTTTTTTACTGCTTTCCATTTGGTCTCAAGATCTTCGCATCCATAGCCAATTCTAACAGAAATTTCTAGCTAGTTGAAGAAATTGTTGAGGTCCGATTGGATCATCTCTTTGGAATACTTTCTAATGTAGAAGGTTGTGAATGGAAGTGCCTGTCTCCAGATTGGTCATCCTCATTTACATTGTTGACTTTGTTGGATAACATGTGTACCAGAATGGATTCTATAGTGTTAGATTGGAAAAGGATTCTTCTAACTATGAGAGAGAGGTACAAGAAATTTTTTCAAATGAAAAGTGTTATTTTTACTTGAGTTTCTAAATGTTCATATTTTAGCCCTTTTTCCTTTGTTGGTCAAAGGGGGAGTTTTGGAGTTTTGGAGTTTGTAGCTTTGGAGTTGGAGTTTCTTTGTTCGAAATGGGGAGTTAAAATTTCTTTGTCACCATGTACATACATTTACATCCTATTTTTGGTCACCCTTTGTCCTTGATGTCAAAGGGGGAGAGATTTGGAGAGATTTTCATGTAGAAAGGGGAATGTGAAGTGAAAAGAATGAAGAACTGTGTGAAGGTTTATACATTCTTTTGGCACATGTTGCCATCAATGAAAAAGGGGGAGATTGTTGGAAGAATGAAGAATATTAGACTTTGTGTTGTCATTGATGTCACCATGTCAGTTAAGTTGTCAGTTTGATCCGGTACTTTGAATTGGTATGAAGAGCTAGTTTACATCTTCCAATATTTTTGGTCCGCTATTTTGGTCTGCAATCCTCTCCCGTTGATCATCATTGCTCGCAGTTTTGGGAAATGGTTTTTGGATGTTGGAAGCTTGCATGTTTAGAATCTCATGTGTATAGGTGCTCGTATGGTGAGTTGGCACCATTTTGTTTGCATTTTGTCATTAGGTCTGTCCCTGGCCGACCTAATAAATAGTTGGTGGTATAGTGGATTAATTTTTGTATTGTTAATATATGAGCAATCTATCCTAGGTCCATACCGACATGATGTAGAATTATCTTTGGATAATTTTTGTAGCCCCGACAATTAGTCTTTTTGGTGAATAAAGATTGTATCTAATTAGGATGACCTAATTGATGCTTGTGGATAAGTTAGATATATATATATATATATATATTGGATAGTTTTGAGATTGGAATGTGGTAATTGAAAAATACAATATGAAGTATGATTCAAATGCGAAGTATGGTGTGAATATGAAGAAAATTATGCAGAATCGATGAAGTGTGTTAAGTCTATTTATTGAGCATCAAAGGAACTAAATTAGCACTGGTTAGGTGCACTCTTATCAGTTCATGTTTTGAGTGTAAGCCATTTTGTTACTATATCTATTGTAGGCAGTGAGTCTCTCCTTTTGGAAAGTGAGTCCTCTTTGTAAGCAGTTAGCTTTTGTATCTGGAAGTGAGACTTTCTGTATTTGGTTTTGGAACTACATTTTACAGTGAGTTAATCCTCATCGTGGTTTTTCCCACTTTGGGTTTTCCACTTAAAAATTATGGTGTTCATGTGATGTGTGGTTTGATGTTCTGTTAATGCTTTTTCTCATCAAGTTACTATTATTTTCATTGAAGTAATTGGATGGTGTTTGTTCAATAGGTTTAAGAAGATACAGATTCACCCCCCGTCTCAGTATCTTGGGTATTCAATAATTTCCACCCACATGTAAGAGTTTAAAGAAAGAAAGAGCATCATGATGAAACCTTAGATGAGTATAAAGGATGAAAGTCATTATAGTAGGTTGTCTCAATGATGATACAATGTTTTATATGAATGGGAATCCTTGTCTTATTTATGTTCCTTGGAATCTATATTAGAATTATGCTCCATTAGAGGACATATTTGCAAGTTTGTATCAACTTTATGGATTAGTCATCTAAGCCCTGATTCATCCCATGCAGTATGGAAATTTTTATCCTTTTGCTCACCTAAAAATCCTTCTTTCATATACTACATTTTGTTGATCTAAGGATTGTTGTTATTTAAAATCACCTTGGAAGGGTTTTTTTCATCTCATGGAGACAAGTTCTTCTCGGCTAACCCCAAAAAATATGTACTTGAAGGTTTATTCTATAGTAGGGAAGGCCCCTGATATGTAGATTTATAGTTACCTCAAAAATCAATATATGTCACTATTAATTGATTCCAATTCTTTAGGATGAGATATATCATGTGTACTATGGATGTTTAAAAATGAGTACATTGAATGTCTTTAAATACTACCAGATAACATCAAATTTTACCAAATGTGTATTTAGTTGATTAAAGGAAAGAAGATAAATGGGGCTAGTTAACTAATTTCAATTTAAATTTTGCAAAGGAAGGAGATAATTTCATGACCACAAGGTGGTCATGAAAATGTCCTTTTGTGGAAAAATGGTTAACTCTAGGTGGGTAATAGCCATATAGAAGTAGATGTATGAATAAATGCGATAAAGAAGAAAATTAGGTGAATGCATAAAAATGATAAATGGATTTAAGTTAAGGGAATGGGCTTAAATTTACACAAGATCACACCATTTTTCACCATGAACATATATCAATATATTTCTTCAAATTAGACACAAAAATAAATGAGGAATTATATATGTATGTAAATCTCAAAATTATAATTATATCAAAATTTTACACCAAATATTAACTTTCTAATACTTATAGCCAGTAAACCATTATAAATTCAACTTGATGATGTCAAATAATGATTTTTTGAGAAATATTTTATAGATTATAAACATAATTTTTAAGAAAATCAAAATTAATTTGTGAGTCTGTTACATAACTTATTTTTCTACAATTAATAGTATATTTAAAATGTGATGTTTATTCGGTAGAGCATAACTTTGTTTGTGTAAAGGATAAAATTACAAATTTTAAATATAGATTTGTAACATCAATATCTACTACATGGATATTTTTGTCATTGCAATAACTTTTTGAAGTAAGATTAACTATAATTCAGACATATGTAGGTTTATTTGTTAACAGATACCTTTTTTTTGTATTCATCTTAATTAATTTTTTTCTATTTGTTGGAGTAAGAACATCGATACCTAGTACCTAAATATTTTTCATTTTTTATTATCGATTTTATAATTTTTCCATATGTGTAGAATAATGGCCTTCACAATTGTTGAAAACTTATCTTCATTAAAAAAGAGAAAGTAAATAAAATATATTCAATATTATACTCGTTGGAAAGCTTACTTCAAGTGATACAAAACAACAGAATATCTTGTCTATTTGATTCAATTTGAAGGTTCATCCTTAGGTTCAAAGATAATTCTTTTGAGAAAAATCCCAAACATGAAAGGGAAGCAGTCACTCGAAGGCTTTCATTTGAAGGCACCTTTAAAAAAAGATATGTACCTTGAAAAAAGTTAATTTTTTGGAGAAATTATTGTAGACCTTTAAATGAAGGGTAACCTTTTTTTAAAATTTATTCCTATTAGTGTGAATAATTAAACAAAGGTTATTCTTATTAGTGTGAATAATTAAACAAAGGTTATTCTTATTAGTGTGAATAATTAATTTATTCACTATACTTAAGTGTACTTAGGTTGATGAGGTTAGAAAACATCTTGTCTAACTGAATGTTTAGCCTTTAAGCCTCTTGAGGTTACCAAGTTGTTTGGTAAACCTCATGGACATACCTTTTGAGGTTGTAATACTTTCTATCTCACCTCAAATTTTACTCAACAATTGGACACACAAGGTTGATGACTTTGTCATAAAGGTTGTTGGTTTGCATGCACCAAGTGTTCATAATGTTGACACCTATAGGACACTTGTCTACTATTTTGTGCCACTTCATAGGGCACTTGTCAATTCACCTCATAGGTGGATTGTAACTTCCTTGCCTATATAAGGAAGGCCTTGTACTCATTATCATTTGGGTCAACTAAATACATTCTATGCATTGTTGTTCATTATGCTTGTCTTTTATTTCCTAAATTCTCCTAATTCGAATAATCCTTCATTTGAATGTATTTTTTAAAAGGTTACCATGACTAAAAAAGCAAGAGAGCCTAGGGAGAGGAAAGGTCCTTGATTAATTAATAGATATAAAACCTCAAAGGAGAATACAATAAAAAATAAGGATAATAAAAAAAGAAGTTGAAAGAGGAGTCTATAAAATGACACATCCACATCATGTTAAATTCATTGAGAAAATAGAAGTAATGTGAACTATTCTAATAAGAAAAGGAACACATAAACAAAGACTGATAAAAATGATCAAGGTAGAAATGGAGGTAATTTCCTTAATTTGGAATAGGATAGGTAGTAAAATAAGTGGTGGTATATGACATAAACTCATAAGTAAATATTAAGAGAAAGAGCACAAAATAAAATAAGAACATGCCATAGAAATAGAGAGGCCTAGTACAAATTTCCACCCACACGTAAGAATTCAAATCAAGAAAGAGCATCATGATCAAACCCTAGGTGAGTATAAAGGCTACAAGTCCTTACACTAGGTTGTCTTACAAATGATGTAATGTTTTAGGCTTGGGAAGGACAAATTAATTGTTAGTTTTATGATAAAAAATGAAAGCCATCAAAAAATGCATCACATATGGCAATAAACATGACAAGATACCCTGGGAGAACCCTCCAACTTGAGGGAGAAAAACCCAGCCAATATATCTCTTATATATTGATAGAATAATAGTAGAGATCTACTTACAACTTAGGCATAACACAATGCCGATTTGATACAATGAATAATAACACCTCTCTTGGATGCAATATACAAATGAATATGTTTCTCCTTGAGATCAACCTACTACTACAGAATGAAGATGTGCTGCTTACGTCTGAACTTCTTCTACAAATGCGAATATGATGAATGGAATTGATAATCAAATGAATGATCATCACATGTATAAATATGAAAAGGAGAGAAGGTTCGCGTCTCTTCATGGAAAGAAGTTGACCCATCAGAAAAAGATGCAACTCTTAATATTATCAAGTCGACCTCCATAAAATCACAAATCTTCATAAAGTCTGCCCTATTCAATAATTAAATATTAATCATTAAATAATATAAATGATATTTTATTGTCATTCATTTGTGAAGCGCCTCTTCACATCTCAAATTGAACACATAAATTAAATAGCCATAACTACATTTAATTTATTTTCTTCATGAAACATTTGAGCTTGGAAGTAGATCGACTGAAGCTATAAACATCAAAACTCCCTCTCAACTAGGGAGGAATACTTCCAACTATGCAAGACATATCACCTCATCATGATGTCAACCACCATGGCTGCACCCATGTGTGGAAAAGATCATATCACCTCATCGTGATAGCATATCACCTCATCATTATAGAATATCACCTTATCGTGATATCAACCATCATGTCTACTCCCATGAATGGTATATGTGCACAAGTGCCCATCACTCAACGCGATGTCATCATCTCATCATGACGTTCACCATAGATACTCCTAAAGTGTGAATAAACATAAGTACAAGAAAATAATCACATTCTCTCACGTGATGTTATCATAGAGTCACACACATGAAATCGACCATGGCTACTCCTAGAGGGTGGAAACAAGGCCTTTCACCTTAAATTTCTCCATCATAGAGAACGATGCATTAACAAGGGCTTACACCTCAAATTCCCCCATCTTAGAGGAAAATGCATTAAAGAAAATAAAAAAAGATCACTGAGACTCCCTCTCATCTATGGCTTCATTCTCCACAATACCAAGCTTGACTCAAAAGTACACAAACTTTACTCTAGAGAGGGGATTGGTGAGAATGTCTTTCATCTTCTCATCAGTGCTAATGTATCTCAGCTGAATTAATTTCCTCAATACCATATCTCTGATATAGTTGTATTTGATCTCAACATGCTTGGTCTTGTCATCAAACACTGGATTGAAAGAAAGCTTCACACAAATTTTATTATCACAATGAAGAATAGTAGGCTCCAATGATTGTCCAAACAATCCTGCAAGGAGCTTCCAAAGCCACACTGCTTCTCAAGATGCCATACATGCTGCAATAAACTTTGCCTTTGTGGTGCTTAGTGCCATTGAAGATGGCTTCCTACTACACCATGAGATCATAGTAGACCCCAAGCTAAAACAAAGTCCAAAGTTCTCTTTCGATCAGTGACACACCCTGCCCAATCGGAATTAGTATAACCATGCAACTTCAAGTCCACACCAAAAGAATATCTCAAGCCATACCCAACTGTGACACACAGGTATCTCAGGATATGCTTTGTTGCAACTAGATGCATTTTCCTTGGTTCACACATGAATTGACTAAGTGCACTTAGTGCATAGAAAATATCTAGTCTAGTATTGAATAGATACATCAATGATCCAATCAACTATCTGTACATAGTAGGATCCACCAGATCTGAACTAGCTGTAGCCTCCTTAAGCTTCTGAAAGTTAGTCTCCATAGGTATAGACATGGAATTACAGTCCATCATGTCAAATTTCTTCAAGATGTCTATTGTATACTTCCATTGACTCGTAATGATCTCATTAGGCCTCTGCCATACTTCTACGCCAAAGAAGTAATGTATGTAACTAAGATCCTTCATCTCAAATTCAAAAGCCAACTCCTTCTTGCATTTGATAATGAGGTGTTCTTCTCCAGTAAGAAAATAGATCATCAAAATAGAAAACCAAGATCAATTCCTCACCATCAATTTCCTTGAAGCACAAGTTAGAATCAACATCATTCTTGGAGAAGCCCAAGCTCATCAGGTATCTCTCATACCAAGTGTGAGAAGTATCATCTTCGATTACACCATTAAGGAATGCAGTTTTTGACTCCCTCTAAAGCTCCAAGTTCTTGCTTCAACCTTCTAAACTCCTCATCCAAGATTGTCTGCAACGCTTGCCTTAGAGAAATGTTTTCCAACACACACCTTTGTAGAGATTCAGGGCTCTCCTCTTCAAACTCATTCCATATCACTCTATTCTGAATAGGTTTACAAAGCTACCAATGTTGAATCCAGTTTGACTATCTTGATCAATTTTGATCTTAGCTGTTGAAGAGGTTCTTCAAGGATCAGGCCTTGCAACATTGCAACCTTCAGTTCTTCTTTGTGAGTCACAAAACTCCCTCTGAAGGTTAATTTATCCTCTTCAAAAAGTCTAATCACAATGATAACTTGAATAGGTTATTCATTTTTGAGAGATGTCTTCAGCCACCAACTCAGTCCCATGGCTGCAAGCTGTGTCTCCTATAAGATGCATCAAGCTCTTCTTCCCTTGAAAGCAATCTCTTACGCTTCTTGGTCCATCATGAAGACATTAAGGAGATATTACTAATAATTCATACCACTCAACTATTCTGAAGAGAAATACCAATGCTGGAAGCATATATGATTTACTATCTCAATGTTATAGCATGAATTAATAAATACATAAGAAATTCATGAACATTTTTCAATCATGAAATACTTATCTCACCAGGATCTCCTTAAATAATCAAAATATAATAATAATAATAGTTTATATATAAGAATCAAAATATGAGTGAAATGTGTAGTAAATATCAAAAGATCAAAAAATAAAGAAGTAATAGAACTTATCTTTATTGATTCTCATGTATCTTTCTTCCATATTTTACTCCTCTCGAAGGAGATAATATCATCACAACAAGAGACAATCTACTCAACTCAGATTTAGCAAACACATTATGCAACTTACATATTAACATAGAACCAGGTCCCTCAAGGCACCATCATAGTCCATGCACATGGAGAATGGTATCAATGTGACCATCCAATCACAACAAAATTGTAGTTATCTTATCTTCTCTGAGTCATAGTCATAAAATTTTCACAACTGGCATGAACATCTCACAATGAATGAAGGGTCTCCAAAGGATCTCATCCCAGAGATCACTATTCAAGAGGAGGTACGAACTTTACTACACACACACACTTCAAATAAACAATGTCAGATCTGCATAACTTAGCAAATTAAATTTCAGCCTATAATGTAAATTAAAAGATACAATAAAAGAATACTTATCTCTGCTAATCAAAAAACTCCTTAAGTGCTACACTTGAACACTTTTCTGGTTTGTACTTGTCTTTCATGAGATCTTGCTTACTAGAAATACCTAAAGCATCTTGAGTTGATCCTGAAGGAGGCACAAGTACTTATCCACTGGTTGTGATGGTATCACAAGAAAATACTAGTCACAACTAATAGATTTATTTCTCATAATAACCCATCCGAAGAAGATGAATTTGATGTCACACAACATGAGTGACTCATTTCCAGACAAAGTTCCAGATGACTTAGATTTAGTTCTTTGAATGCATGAAGGAAGGTGACAAGTGTTTATATAACACTACTCATTCACTCTCCATACTACCATGACCTTCTATGCTTCACACACAACTCCTAAAGTCATGCGATCTGATGGAGATTGCAGCACTAATCTCAAACTGAATCATTTTCTTCAATCAATTGGAGGATAATTCACCCATCCTCAAGGCTCCAAAATTCGTGAACTTTAGGTTTGAAAAGTTGACTGCTTTAACAAATTTGATCTGATCATCTTTCAACCCACTCTGATATCATGTTATTTTTATGATAAAAAATGAAAGAAATCAGAAAATGCATCACATAAGATAATAGACACAACAAGATACCCTAGGAAAACCCTCCAACTTGAGGGAGAAAAACTCAGCCAACATATGTCTTATATATTGATAGAATAATAGTAGAGCTCTGTTTACAACTCAGGCATAACACAATGCCAATTTGAGACAATGAATAATAACACCTCTCTTAAATGCAAGATACAAATGAATATGTTTCTCCTTGAGATCAACCTGCTGCTACAAAATGGAGATTTGCTGCTTACGCCTTAACTTCTTCTACAAATGCGAATATGATGAATGAACTTGATAATCATATGAATGATGATCACATGTATAAATATTAAAAGGAGAGAACGTTCAAGTCTCTTCATGGAAAGAAGTTGATCCATCAGAAAAAGATGTGACTCTTAATATTATCAAGCCAACCTCCATAAAATCATGACTCTTCATAAAGTCAACCCCATTCAATAATTAAATATTAATCATTAAATAATATAAATGATATTTTATTATCATTCATTTGTGAAGTGCCTCTTCACATCTCAAATCGAACACTTAAATTAAATAGCCATAGCTACATTTAATTTATTTTCTTCATGAAACATTTGAGCCTGGAAGTAGGTCGACTGAAGCTATAAACATCAACATTACTAATTGTTGATGGTGTTTTCTGTACAACAACTCAGACAGGATATATAAAGTATCCTATCTCTCTTGAAAGGTTGATCTCTATGAACAAAGAGATAACCCCAAGGTCTCTCGAGTGTCGGGTCTTGACAATGCAGTGAAACAACTCAGTGATAAATGTGAAAATGCTAGTAATCACAAAGGGACCTTATGAAGCAAATGCTGGAAACTCTAAAATTACCACTCAAATTCATATCTTTAACCATAGTTCAAAGAAATAACAAAGGATAAGGGTTTCAAAAATCTTAAGATTAATATTACTACTAGGATCAACAATAATAATGATGAAATACTTGGAACGAAACAATCCCTCAAGAACTAATTTCTGCTCAACCCAGGCTATACCTACAATCTTATAGAAACAATGGAGTCTTCTAAGGAATTAAATATTTTTAGATCGTGCATATTCATTCAAACCAACCCTAGTTTTGCAGTTGAAATGGACGAATACCCATAATTGAACTAAGCACACAAATGTCAGGTACATGTTGACCTTGCACAACAATCCCACAATCAAGAAGCTGCCCAAATTATGAACCAGGGATCGCTACAACACTCCAAGCACTAAATCACAAACACTATCGAATCATTTAATTCTAAACCTAAAATACTTTCAAACATTTCCAATAAATTTTAAAGATAGAATAAGAACCATGCAAGATTAATCAATCCAAAGAAGCCACCAATAGCAACACAATGTGTTCACTTGCATTGAATCACTAGTAATAGCAACAATTCTAATATTATGTTACAACACTTGCTTGAAATGCGACTAACTCCTAACTCTAACCTTCTGCTCTAATTTTCTAGTTTGTATTCTATCTAACTCCTCTTTTTAACCAAAAAAACCCCAACCCCAACAGAAGAGGCAAAATGCCATACTTATAGAGATTTCATCCTGTGCTGGCCCAAGCTAGGGTTACAAAGATGGTCGGCCACCAACCACATCAGCCCTGGCAGTTCGTAATAAATCATTGCCCCGCATTGAATGCATGAAGTGCCTTCCTTAAACTAACCTAGGATCCCCACAATCCTGATTCAGATTGAACAAACCCCATGGGCCACATTCACCATTAATGCCTCACCCATGTGAAGTAGAAGAACGAAAACGAGCATGATATGTGAGTTTGAATATGGGCCGCCGATCAACAATCGAGTTGGGCATCACGAACAACTCTAATTGAGCCAAACCAGTTTGAATTTTACATGCCATGTCCAAGTACGACGAATGACCAATGCAAAAACCTTTTGTGTATGAATGGATTTGTGTATGTGACCACAAAGTGTACTAGCTATATCCCACGGATCTCACAATATCTTCAAAGTACACTCATCCTTCACTCGGCCTTGACAACAACAACTTGCCCGATCAACCTGCACCCAAAGAGCCACAATTAGTAACCAATATAGCATGGGAATCCAAGCTAGTTTATCATGAACAACATATTCAAACACCACATAGATCAAAATCCCTTAAAATATCATTAAAACATCCTTTCTCAGAGTTCGGGATTTTCACCCCTTCGCGGAATTCAGGTCAAAAAGGAATTTCGGGGAATTCCGGGCTAGGTAGATTTTAGTGATGAAAGAACAACCATCATTAGAAAAAAAATCAATCAACATCCAAAACCCAAGAAACACCTGCATATATCATTAAATTATCCAAATCCATCATGCAATGCAGAATCATTAACAATCTATTTGTGAATTCTTTCATTTGCATTTAAAAAACAGATCCTCAGAAAATTCCATCGGGGATGGAAATCGCCAAAACTAGCAATACTTGACATACTTCGAGAAAATGAAGGAACAACGAAATCCAGGGGTTTTCCAAAGGCAACGGAATCTCGTGAAGTGAACCCATTTCAAACCATTCACTGACAAATCTGACTTGTTAACTTCCCAAGGTGACTGAAACCACACTACTGCAAGCCACCAATCGAACCTTTGAGGTAATGCGTTAAACCACACTACCGCGATCAAGCTTGGAGACACCCACGACACGACGGTAAATTGCTCCAATGTGAACCACAAAGAGTCACCACACTACCACGACACACTTGATGACCACTCGTGGCATGGCGGTAACTGTGCTACTATGAGACTAGTCAAGAGCCACTGTGATATGGCAGTAAAGGCAACCGAGGAAATTCGATAGAGGGAAGAAAATCCTGAAAATAGGGAGAAACCCGAAATTGTGCAGAGAATTAAATTTTTCAAAGGGTTACTTCAATAGGGGGACCTAATGACTCATATAGGGTGACCCAACAATCATTGGAAATCAAATTGAAATCAAACCCAAGGTTTTCATAATGAACACACAGTCGGATCCAACCACCCACAAGCCTTATTAATAATCAGTGAATATCTCAAAATTCCCAAGGCAAGGAAACTACACACGAAACCAGGCGAAAGCAAAACCAAGAACCAGATGGAACTTGAAACAAAACAAGACAGAAGAAAAGACAAAACCAAATGGGACCACAAATAAATCCAAACGGAGGCGGAGGTGGAGCAAGAAGTGGAGGCAGAACGGGAACGAAAACCAAACCGTGAACTTTGTGAAAGTTCAGAGTTTAGTTCCATCTCGCGTCCTGAACACACAAAAAAAAAGAAACAAAGGGAAAAGGAAAACAAAAGAAGAACTAAGGGGAAGAACCAAACCAAAGGCCGAACAATAAAGAAAACAAGCGGGACCAGAGGTGGAGGCGGAACTGGAAGAGAAACCAAACCGCAAACTTTGTGAAAGTTGAGAGTTTAGTTCCCATCTTGATTTTGCCTCTAAAAAAAGGAAAGCACCGAAGGAAAAAGGAAGAAAAAAGAGGAGCTAAGGGAGGAAACCAACCCAAAGGCCGAACACAAACAAGACAACAAAGAAAATAAAGAAAACAAGAAGGCAAGAAGCGAAGCCAGAACCAGAATCAGAACGGAAAAAAAACCAGAAACTTTGTGAAAGTTCAGAGTTTAGTTTCATCCTACGTCCTGCATCATATTTATATTTACTACAAAGAATATAGTATAAATTTTGAAATTTGGCCTAGGATTTTCTATAGATATGGGAATTTGTGTGTTAGTTATATACCTTGGAGTCTATATTAAAATTGTGCTCCATTAGAGGACATATTTGAAATTTTGTATTAAGTTTCATCTAAGCCTTGATTCATCCCATGCAATATGGAAATCTATACTTTTACTCACCTAATATATCCTTCTTTCATGCACTACCTTTTGTTGATCTAAGGATTGTTGGTATTTGAAATTACCTTGGAAGGATTTTTATGCCATTTATACTCTTCTTCTTCTAGATTCCAACACATACTCATGAACATGCTCTAATACCAATGTTAGTCCCAAGAGGGGAAGAATACGAAACACATTTTATTGTATCTTAAAATTCCAATGAAGGATTGTTTACATATTTTGTTTTATAGGAAGAAGACAATTTAACTACCAGATAACTATCTAAACTGAATATAGAAAAATAATTAAGGTTAAATCAGGGTAAGGGTTGGGGTTAGTGTTAGGATTCTATTAGGGCTAGGGTTTAAGGTTAGCATCAAATATTAGGGTTAGGATTAGGTTTAAAATTAGGGTAAGGGTTACAATTATAGATTGAATTTGGGTTAGGGTTAGGGTTAAGAATAGGGTTGCATTTTGGGTTTGGGTTTTAAATAGACTTAGAGTTGGGGTTAGGGGTTAGGGTTAGGGTTAAGATTAAAAGTTGTGGATAAAACTCTATCAATTCAATTATTCTCAATTTCTTTTGCATTAATATGTTGATAGTGTTTTTAATAGATTTTCAATCGATTCAATGAATTAAATGTTCCAAATACAAACCTAAATACAAAGATGTGATAAAACATGCATCTGTTATATGAATAATGATTTTAATTTTTACAATATTATAAGAACAATGATTTTTATTTTTACAATATTATAAATAATGTTTTATTCTTAAGTTGGATCGAGTAGATATAATTAATGTGACAACATAATCATGTTTGTAAATATTATAGAATATATAGTTTTACTTATTGAGGAATGGAATGTGAACAATGCTAGTCTAAATTGTGATGGTACATATATCTTAAGTTAGATGTGAACTTTCTATGCTTTTAAAATAATTATTTTTATTTGATGTGAGTTTTTTTGTGTCTTTTTTGTTTAGTAACAATGATTAATTTTAAAGTTTGATATTTTTTAAGATTTTTATTTAAGTTCACAACTATATTAATATAATCTCCATTATCAAATTTTCAAGAAATACCACAATTGAGTAAAATACAAAACAAAAAATAAGTTTAAAATTATAGTAATTTTATTAAAATATAATTCAAATTTCAAACACCAAAACATTAAATATTACAAAACAATACATACTATAATTTTCATGAAAGTTTTAAAATAACTTATTATAGCCACCATAAATTGGTGCAATATATAGGAATACTAAACAAAGGCATATAATTTCCATATTTTTTATGTTTGGATAAGAAGTTGCAGGTCAAACTCTATCAATTTAAACATTCAGATTATTCTTCCTTCTACATTGTATAATGATAATTTCTCTCCCACAACTACTATTCTTCCATTGGTATTAACTACTATGCTATAAATTTCTTGAGGTGAATTGATGTGTAAAGGTGACTATATATTTATTTCTTTGCCTTCTTTATCCACTTTATGTAACTTCCACATTTGATGACACTCATTCACAACATACTCATTAAAGGATACATAAATGAACTCATGCATTGACAATGAAAAGTTCTATATTTGGTTATCTTAAAATCATGTTCCTATCTAATGCTTTTCGCAGCAAAGTAAAATACTTCATTCAAGAATTTACATTAACCAATCGATATTTTATTAAATACGTAATCTCTACAACTAAATCAAATCATGAGAAATAATAAATTTGACTATAATTAATTGTCTAAGTTGTTGAATGCTCCTATGTTTAACAAGGTATAAAATACACACATTTACAAAGAAAAGCACCTCATATTAATATGCACTATTAAAATCAATATTTTTCTTGATCTAATAAATCGATTATACAAGAATAACTTTAAATAAAATTGCAAAAACAATATATATAATATTAATTACATACTATATATATATATTAAATATTATATATATTCATATATAATATAAAATACATATAATATATATATATATAAATTAAATATTATATATATAAAAAAGGCCAAATCGAAAAATAAAAAAATAAAATTTAAAACGAATTTAAATAAACAAAAAGCAAAATAAAAATTTAAAACAAACAAAGCATGTGGGTTCGGACGGTACCTCGTCCGACGGATGGTACCGTCGGTACTCGCAGATAGTCCGCAGACCTGCAACGCCTGCGCCGACTGTACTCTATGTACAGCGGCTGACAATAGTGTAAGGAGGGGGCCGCAGTCCCCACTAGACAGTGCGTCCCCCCATGTGGTGGGCGCACTGCCCAGTGGGTACTGTGTACCCACATAAAACAACAAACAAAACAGTGGGGGGCCGAACCCCCCACACATGACATTTTTTCCTCCAATAAAATTTTCCAAGAAAATTTCGTACGTAGTACGAATTTTCGTACGTTCGCCGTACCGGCGACAAAACAGAAATTATAACAAATAAAATCAAAAAAATCTATATATATGTAAATATAGATTATATATGTCATATCTAAAATATGATATATGTAATGTATATTTACATACATATAATTTTTTTTCCAGAATTACATTTACTGGTGAAATTGAAGAAATAAATTTAAACCAGTAATAAAATTTACAACAATAGACATCTCATGCTCAAGAGATTTTAAAGACCAAAAATATTAAAAGAAGACATCCTTCATGTTTTTAAATAATATAAACAAAGGAAAAGTAATACATTGATTTGGAGTTTTTCAACAAAATTTTCTAAAAGGTTTTGTATTTTGAAAAACAAATCTGAATACCAAAATGTTGAAGTTTAACCTAGGGTTTCAAGAAAAATCACCCATTTGCAATTTCTTATCAATTTAGAAAATAGATTAAACTAGGAACAATAAAGCAAGAAATAAAAGAAAACCTGGTTATTTGCAGCCATAGGAAATAGCCAAAATTCTTGATGTAGAGTTTCCTTTGAGCTCCTCACAATTCTTTTTCCACAATGCAAAGAATTTCAAGCAAGCTTTGATCCAATAGCTCCACCTTCCCCACAGAATTTTCTCTCCTTTCAATTTAAATCTCCAAACAGAAAATAATCTTCAAAACTTTCATGTGCAAACCCTCTCCAAAAATCTCATACTTGTGAAAAAAAAGAAGGAAGAAGAATCCCCAAATTTTTCTGCCCTAATCTTATAAAACATCATTTCCTCAAAATTCCAAAATAACCTAATGCAACCCTAATTCACATTCAATACAAGAAATTGAATTTAAAAGTTAATTTCATTTCTCCTCTTTGGAAGACCCTAATTTGACTTTAAAGAAAAAATTTCAATTTCACATAATTCCCTTTTTGATTTAATTTAATTTAACAATCAAATATACTTACATAATTATTATTAAATTATTTAAATAACTAAATCCAATCCCTTGAGATTTAAATTTAATAAATTAAATAATTTAACTTTAATTAACTTACCTACAATTATTTAATAATTAAATTTAATCCCTTGAGATTTAAATTTAATAAATTAAATAATTTCACTTTAAGTAACTTACCTACAATTATTTAATAATTAAATTTAATCCTTTGAGATTTAAATTTAATAAATTAAATAATTTAACTTTAATTTCAATAATCATTTTAAAAATAACCAATAAGCATAACATTAATATACTATAAAAATAAACATTTCTTCTAGCTAATGCAGTTTCTAAAAGAACTATTTAATAAGACAGCACTTTTCAAAACATTATTTAACATCAAATAAGAGACAACATGACTCAATACTTAGAACTGATGACACACTAAGGCTAGGGTGTAGACCTGACACATGTTACCAAGCTACTATCTCCCATTCAACTTAACCGTTGGATTGACACGCTCAAACCTATGAAACCAGGTGGAGTCGATGTCATGTACCTGCAACCTGAAATCAAGTAAACAATATAATATATCTAGCATATAATTCACACCGTGAAGAAGAAATCTCGGATTCGCAGGGTGCTCGCAAGCGAGTGATGTGGACCCATCTTCTTCACCAACACACTCATCAAATACTGACACTAACGTCATAAACAATATTCACATAAATAATCACATGATAATTCTACTGACATCATTAATTCATCAAAGCATGTGAAATAAAACCAAATAATCACATCACACAATAATATTTGTCGCTCAAGAGTAGTGATCAAAACATCATAATAAGAGTGTGTCCAGTATCAAAGTAGCTGCAATCCAAGCAAAGCATAAAACAACATGAAACGAGAAGAAAAACGGAGGGGTATTACATCCTCCCCCCCAAGGACCAGGCTTACTCCTGGAAGCCTGCAAACAAGTAGGGATATAACTCCCTCATCCTAACTGCATCCTCCCAAGTGGATGAAGCATCATCCTTGGGATCCCACTGCACTCGAACCTGATCAATATCTCGGCCTCGAAGAGTGAGCGTTCTGCGCTCCGTTATGGCCACGGGCTCCAAAGCCAGCTGCCATCCTCTACCTGTAAAGAATTCCAATCAAGGACATGAGTAACATCTGGATGATAAGGGCGAAGAACTGAAACATGGAAAATGTCATGAATACGTGCAAGACTGGGTGGCAAAGCAAGACGGTAAGCAACTGGACCAATATTTTCGAGTATCTCGAAAGGTCCGACAAAGCGAGGTGCCAACTTAGAATCCTTTCCATAACGGATTGGACTCTTTCATGGACGCACCCGCAAGAACACTCTGTCACCTACAGAAAACTGATGGATCCACCCTATGCGCATCCGCATACTTCTTCTGCCTATCCTGTGCTGCTACAAGGTGCTCTCTAATCCGATCCACCTGCTGCTCCATATCCTGTAACATCTCTGGCCCCAATAACACTCTGTCCTCTAATCGATCCCAACTCAAAGGTGTATGACAAGGATGCCCATACAATGCCTAAAAGGTGCCATGCCAATGGAACTCTGGTAACTATTGTTATAAGCAAACTCCACTAGATAGAGATAATCCTCCCATCGTGTCTGCTGGTCCATAACATACATGCGTAGCATATCTTCGAGGATTTGATTAACCCTCTTAGTCTGTCCATCTGTCTCTGGGTGATACGCTGAACTGAAGTTCAACTGTGTCCCCATAGCATGCTGCAATGACGTCCAAAGAGCTGAAGTAAACACTGGATCCCTGTCAGAAATAATTCGATGTGGAATACCATGCAACCTCACAATATCCTCCATGAACACTCTAGCAACTGATGATGCATTATAGGTAGAACGCATAGGCGAGAAGTGTGCTACCTTCGTCAACCTATCGACTGTAACCATAATAGCATCATGTCATTGCGAGGAGTTGGGTAAACCAATAATGAAATCCAATGAGATAATATCCCACTTCCACTCAGGTATAAGGTGTGGCTGAAGAAGACCTGCTGGGTGATGATGTTCAGCCTTCACTCGCTGACACTCCAAACATCTGGCAACAAAATCTGCAATATCACGTTTCATACTAGGCCAGAAATACAACTGGCGCAAATCTACGTACATCTTCTTCACACCAGGATGGGCCGAATACGGTGCCCGATGTGTCTCTGTCAAAACCAAAGTGCAAAGACCACTTGCTGAAGGTACATAAATACGCTTAGAATGCCTGAGTAACCCATTTGACTCAAGTGAATACCCTGTAAACCTGCCCACAAGAGGCCTGCCTGCCTCAATCTCTGGTCTCACATCCTGATACCAACTATCTGCTGGAAGAGTAGCAAGAATCTGACTCCGTAAGTCTACCATAAGAGTCATCTCGGATAAAACATGCCTACGCCTACTAAGTGCATCAGCTACGATGTTCTCTTTCCCTTGAATGTACTTCACCTCGAAGTCATACTCACAAAGGAACTCCATCCAACGCCTCTGCCTAGCATTAAGGTTCGGCTGAGTGAAAATGTACTGGAGACTCTTGTGATCACTATGAAGCTCAAATCTCTGCCCAAGTAAAAAATGTCTCCATCTGGTTAGTGCATGGACTACTACCGCTAACTCAAGATCATGTGTGGGATAATTCAGTTCATGATCTTTAAGCTTTCACGACTCATATGCTATCACTCTACCCTCCTGCATCAAGACTGCTCCTAAGCCCTCTAAGGATGCATCTGTACAAACCATGAAATCTCCTGTGGGATCAGGTATTGCTAAAACTGGTGCATTGGTCAACTTATCTTTAAGAACCTGAAAAGCTGACTCACACTTCTCTATCCAATCAAACCTCTTCCCTTTCCTCTGAAGAGAAGTGATAGGATGACCTACTCTGGAAAAGTTTTGAACAAACCTCCTATAGTATCCTGCAAGTCCCATAAAACTATGAATCTCTGCCACATTCGTGTGTGCAGTCCAATCCATAATAGCTTGGATCTTTGAAGGATCCACAGACACTCCCTCTCCTGAGATCACATGACCAAGATACATGATCTCAGACTTGAAGAATTCGCATTTCGACAAGTTGGCATAAAGTTGGTTCTCTCGTAAACACTGAAGTACCTGTCGCAAATGCTCCTCATGTTCCTCTACTGTCCTAGAATATATCAGTATGTCATCAAGAAACACAAGAACAAACCTATCAAGGTAGGTGCAGAATACTCCATTCATCAAACTCATGAACACAGATGGCGCATTCGTCAACCCGAATGGTACCACCGTAAACTTGTAGTGACCATATCGCGTTCAAAACACCGTTTTATGGATATCTGTGTAAAATATATAGAGCTTATGGTATCCCGATTTAAGATCAATCTTCCAAAAGATTGTAGCACCCTTGACTTGGTCAAACAAGTCATCGATTCTGGGAAGTGGATAACGATTCTTGATCATTACCTTGTTCAGCTCTCGGTAATCAATGCACAACCGAAGTGAACCATCCTTCTTCTTCACAAAGATGACAGGTGCTCCCCATGGAGAAACACTAGGACAAATGAATCCCTTCTCCAACAACTCATCTAACTGCAAGCGAAGCTCTTTCAGCTCCTGAGTGGTCATACGGTAAGGAGCTCATGAAATAGGCTCCGATCCAGGTATTAGGTCAACCTTAAAATCTATATCTCTCCTCGGTGGCATTCCCAGAATGTCATCTAGAAAGACATCAGAGAACTCCTGAAGTACGGGATGACTATCCAAAGATACCTTCTCCTCTTCGTCTCCTAATCCCAAGTTGTCAACTGAAACAACAAACAACTGACATCCGTGCCGAACACATCTCCTCAACTGCATAGCTAAAATAATCCTCAAGGATATCGGCCTCTGAACTCCAATAATCTCAACCTCACCCCTAGATGCATTAACACATCGAATCGAATTCCGTCAACAATCAATAACTGCTCGGTGAGCCTCAAGCCAATCCATACCTATGACAACATCATAGGACCCCAAAGGTATAACTCGAAGATCTAAGGTGGTACAAAGTGGTCCACTCTCCAACCTATAGTCAGGCACTATGGAATGCGATGCAACCTTTGCACCTGATGCTAACTCAACCTGCCACCTATCGCCTTGCCTTACGGCTCCCAGTCTGCAACGTGACACTATAGATGAAGAAATAAAGGAGTTGGATGCTCCTAAATCAAACATAATAGTAACCGGGTTACCAAATATCATACCATGAGTCTCAACTACAGTACCCTGGTGCTCTGCTTGGTGGTTATCAACTGCTGCGAATACCTAATGCCCTCTACCTGCATCTCCCACTGTCGGCTCTAATGCCATTGGTCTCTAAGTGAATCCTGATGTGCTCTTATTGGGGCACATCCTAGCAATATGGCCCTGCTGACCACAAGAGAAACAACCTGTTCCTCTACTTTGACCTTTGTCTCCTACTGGTGCACTCGACTGCTGAGCACTGCCTCTATAGGTAGACTGAAAGCTCTGAGCAGGTTGCTCAGAATTGAAATGCTTCATGCGCCTCCAGTTCCTGTTACCCTAACCTTGCTGAAAACCCTTCCGCTTCCCTTGGGAAGGTTGCGGATGACTGCCCTGTGCTAATACCTATTGAGTCTTAGGAGGCACTGCTCCCTGTGACTGACCACCTCGAACACTAGACCCAACTCCTGCATTACTGCCAATAACAACTCCTGCCTGACCTCCCAATGCCATAGTCAGGTTCTCCTCCACAAGCCGTGCCTTCTCCACAGCTACCTCCATAGACTTGGGTTCAAAAACCCGCACTCCTCCACTGATACGGGCATTTAAGCCCCTGATGAAATGTTGTACAAGCATCCCCTCATCATCACCAATCCCAGCGAACTGCTTAAGTTTGTAAAACCGCCTCTCGTACTGGTCTACAGTCAAGGCCAACTGTCGTAAGGCATGGAACTCATCGCCTCTACGCTGGCGCCAGTGATCAGAGAGAAAACGGGCTCTGAACCGCTCAAGAAAAATCTCCCAAGACATAGTACTCATATCAATGTGGAGCTTCTGCTCCTCTATCTTCCACCAAGTGGCTGCAAAACCATGGAGATGAATAATAGCGCACCGCGCTTTAGTATTACTATCATAGGGCTGCATGGAGAAGCATCGATCAAGTCCTATCAACCAAATCTCAGCCTCTAGACCTATACCTACTCCATCAAATAGTGGTGGTTGTGACGGAATCAGATCTCTCATATGAGAAGATGCTAACCTCTCTGACTGTGCTGGAGCTACTCTCACCCCAGGGTTAACCTTTGCATCTACCTGCTTCGAACCTAGAAGTGCCAAAGCGTCTTCCAAAGCTTTTCGGGCAGCTTCGACCCCTGGAGGGTCATGATGTCCACTGCCTCCTGGACCATTCTGTGAGGCCTGATGTTCCTCCTGATCTGGTATGAGTGTAACATGTGGCAGAGAGTCATGTTGACTCCTAGCGGGTACCTCTACTCGACCACGCCCATGTCCTCTCCCTCATCCGTGTTTAGGAGGCATACTCCTACACAGACACAAAAGGGATATTAGACAAGGTACACTTGAAAACCTATGCAACTGAGCTTAATGGGTACAACATAATCCCAGAGTGCCCAGTATTTAAACCTAGGCTCTGATACCATGTGTAATGCCCCGCCACGCAACCCTAGAGGAAGTTTCAATTCACTAAACAAGCGTACAATTTTTTTTTTAAAAGAAGTGAATTAACCCACATGTTCAACTATAATTGATAACATCCCCTAGGGATACATAATTGAGATTACATAAATTCCCATTAACATACAACATCTAAAATACATTGAAAGTAAATAACTCAAGTAATAACATTCAATAACATAAAAGATACGAGATAAAAATGAAGCATTCATTACATAAACCTATTACATACATCTATTACAATCCTTATTCCCAGAATGAGTCAAAATACATAAGTATGATCATTAGAAGGTCCACCTCATAACACAAGAGGGGTAAATCAATATCATTACAATATGAGATACAAAGTACAAGAATTAAAAGTAAGAAATGCGAGATGTCCATCAAGAAGTCTCGCCACCAAGTACTGAAGATCAAGGGGACCCAACGGTTTTGGTGCATGTTCCACCCAAGCAAGTGGTACCCGTAGGCCCACCCCCCATGCTAGGAGATAGTAACAAGGTAACATGGACGAGAAACCCACTACCTCAAACCAAAGGCAGACTCATACTGGTACAAGCTAACTCAACCACACATAAGCATAATATAAGTCTATCTCTAATCATGGTTACATTGCTTCCAGACATAATATAATCAAGTGTCCTAAAGAAACCATACGCACAATATAACACAGTGTTATCCTAGATAGAGTGTCATCGCAAGGTTTGTCATGAGATATCCTCTGGGCATTCTTCATAGGCTCCGGAAATCCTGGTGGCCTCAACCGAATCCCGGCACTCATACTAACTCAAGTGGAATCAACTACCTCTCATAAGGACAAGATAGTGATCTTGCCATTCCAGGCCTTCTCACTCAACCCAAGTCTAAACAAACCCTTGTGTCTGTGAGTGAGGTTAATTTATCTTGGTTAATGTGAACTACATCCTAGTCCTCTAAGTTCATTTACTTTAGTTCTCAGTTGTTAAAATCACTTCTGAAGGTTACCCGGTTTACCTCTTTGGGCTCCGGCCCCTATTAAAAGCCACTCTTCTAATTGGATAACACACTATACAATCAAACTCCAAGGGTTACTCAAGTGTTACAGAACTGAACCAACATGCTTTCTCCTATCCTAGGAGGCAACCACAAAGAAATCCACTCCAACACTAGGAGGACACTAGATACTTGTAATACTACCCAAGGGAAATCAAAACAATAGTTTAACAAGGGAATGACCCACGTTTTTCTGGAAGACTTTACAACCCAACTACTCAACACTCATTCACAACATACTCATTAAAGGATACATAAATGAACTCATGCATTGACAATGAAAAGTTCTATATTTGGTTATCTTAAAACCATGTTCCTATCTAATGCTTTTCGCAGCAAAGTAAAATAATTCATTCAAGACTTTACATTAACCAATCAATATTTTATTAAATACGTAATCTCTACAACTAAATCAAATCATGAGCAATAATAAATTTGACTATAATTAATTGTCTAAGTTGTTGAATGCTCCTATGTTTAACAAGGTATAAAATACACACATTTACAAAGAAAAGCACCTCATATTAATATGCACTATTAAAATCAATATTTTTCTTGATCCAATAAATCGATTATACAAGAATAACATTAAATAAAATTACATAAACAATATATATAATATTAATTACATTCTATATATATATATATTAAATATTATATATATTCATATATAATATAAAATACATATATATATATATATATAAATTAAATATTATATATATAAAATAAACCAAATCGAAAATAAAATAAATAAAAAAATTTAAAACGAATTAAAATAACAAAAAAAAAAAAAATTTAAAAAAACAAAGCAGGTCTCGGACGGTACCTCGTCCGACGGATGGTACCGCCGGTACCGCGGATAGTCCGCAG
Source organism: Sequoiadendron giganteum (assembly GCA_007115665.2). Taxonomy (NCBI): domain Eukaryota; kingdom Viridiplantae; phylum Streptophyta; class Pinopsida; order Cupressales; family Cupressaceae; genus Sequoiadendron; species Sequoiadendron giganteum. The sequence continues at coordinate 340,035,538 of CM021102.1, read as the reverse complement.
ACCTGCAACGCCTGCGCCGACTGTACTCTATGTACAGCGGCGACAATAGTGTAAGGAGGGGGCCGCAGTCCCCACTGGACAGTGCGTCCCCCCATGTGGTGGGCGCACTGCCCAGTGGGTACTGTGTACCCACATAAAACAACAAACAAAACAGTGGGGGGCCGAACCCCCCACACATGACATTTTTTCCTCCAATAAAATTTTCCAAGAAAATTTCGTACGTAGTACGAATTTTCGTACGTTCGCCGTACCGGCGACAAAACAGAAATTACAACAAATAAAATAAAAAAATCTATATATATGTAAATATAGATTATATATATCATATCTAAAATATGATATATGTAATGTATATTTACATACATATAATTTTTTTCCAGAATTACATTTACTGGTGAAATTGAAGAAATAAATTTAAACCAGTAATAAAATTTACAACAATAGACATCTCATGCTCAAGAGATTTTAAAGACCAAAAATATTAAAAGAAGACATCCTTCATGTTTTCAAATAATATAAACAAAGGAAAAGTAATACATTGATTTTGAGTTTTTCAACAAAATTTTCTAAAAGGGTTTGTATTTTGAAAAACAAATCTGAATACCAAAATGTTGAAGTTTAACCTAGGGTTTCAAGAAAAATCACCCATTTGCAATTTCTTATCATTTAGAAAATAGATTAAACTAGGAACAATAAAGCAAGAAATAAAAGAAAACCTGGTTATTTGCAGCCACAGGAAATAGCCAAAATTCTTGATGTAGAGTTTCCTTTGAGCTCCTCACAATTCTTTTTCCATAATGCAAAAAATTTCCAGCAAGCTTTGATCTAATAGCTCCACCTTCTTCACAGAATTTTCTCTCCTTTCAATTTAAATCTCCAAACAGAAAATAATTCCCAAAACTTTCATGTGCAAACCCTCTCCAAAAATCTCATACCTGTGAAGAAAGAAGGAAGAAGAATCCCCAAATTTTTTTGCCCTAATCTTATAAAACATTATTTCCTCAAACTTCCAAAATAACCTAATGCAACCCCAATTCACATTCAATACAAGAAATTGAATTTAAAAGATAATTTCATTTTTCCTCTTTGGAAGACCCTAATTTGACTTTAAGGAAAAATTTCAATTTCACATAATTCCCTTTTTGATTTAATTTAATTTAACAATCAAATATACTTACATAATTATTATTAAATTATTTAAATAACTAAATCCAATCCCTTGAGATTTAAACTTAATAAATTAAATAATTTAACTTTAATTAACTTACCTACAATTATTTAATAATTAAATTTAATCCCTTGAGATTTAAATTTAATAAATTAAATAATTTCACTTTAATTAACTTACCTACAATTATTTAATAATTAAATTTAATCCCTTGAGATTTAAATTTAATAAATTAAATAATTTAACTTTAATTTCAATAATCATTTTAAAATAACCAATAAGCATAACATTAATATACTTATAAAAATAAACATTTCTTCCAGCCAATGCAATTATCTAAAAGAACTTTTTAATAAGATAGCACTTTGCAAAACATTATTTAATATCAAATAAGAGACAACATGACTCAATAATCAGAACTAACTTCACACTAAGGCTAGGGTGTAGACCTGACACATGTTACCAAGCTACTATCTCCCATTCAACTTAACTGTTGGATCAACACGCTCAAACCTATGAAACCAGGTGGAGTCGATGTCATGTACCTGCAACCTGAAATCAAGTAAACAATATAATATATCCAGCATATAATTCACACCGTGAAGAAGAAATCTCGGATTCGCAGGGCGCTCACAAGCGAGTGATGCGAACCCGTCTTCTTCACCAATACACTCATCAAAGACTGACACTAACGTCATTAACAATATTCACATAAATAATCACATGATAATTTTACTGACATCATTAATTCATCAAAGCATGTGAAATAAAATCAGATAATCACATCACACAATAATAGTTGTCGCTCAAGAGTAGCGATCAAAAAATCATAATAAAAATGTGTCCAGTATCAAAGTAGTTGTAATCCAATCAAAGCATAAAACAACATGAAACGAGAAGCAAAACGGAGCGGTATTACACATAATTTCACCTGTAGGTGAATATTTTCCCAAAATTTCCCCAATTTGTCTAATATGTTAAATCCGTTTTTATATATATTATATATACATATATATGTGTTTATATATATATTATATTATTGTTTAAAATATTGATTTAAATATTTATTTTTTGTCATCGTACGACCGACGGATTCCTGTGAGAAAGGAATGAAATTTCGTATTTAAAAAAAATTAAAAAAAATCTTTTGTTGTTTGGTGGTTGGTGGGGAGGTCAACCCCCACCGCCCACATACCCATGGTGGGGAAAGCACTGCCTGTGGGCAGTGCACCCACCTCTTGGGGGACGCGCTGCCCATAGGGAGCACTACCCCCTCCTTGTTTCTTTGGGGTGGCAAGACTGTACACATACATCCGGTGCCTATACCTCTTTATGAATGTGCCTTCAGACTGTATGCACTCCCTGTGTACCATGCACTATCGCAAGGACATCGTACCACTTCATACCCACCTTTATACTATGCGGACTTTGATGCCTTTATTTTTCTTTTTAAAAAGAATATTATATTTAAAGATTCATTTTATTTAAAGAATGGAGATTGGAATGAATTAATTTATATTTAAAATATATATGTATAGATATATATATATATATATATATATATATATATATATATATTGTATATTTATATATTTTAATATAAGTTTTGAATTTGGGTAAATAAAGCAATTTAAGCTGGAATTATTTAAATGCGTTAAAATTAAAATATTTGGGTTAATATTTTGGAATAAATATTTGTCTAAAGGTATTTATTTTAAATTATGGTATTTCAAAAGATGTCATAAAGTATGTTCGTTCGGAAAAGGAAGTGTTTGTTAATAGTAAGAATGTATATATACAATCAAATATATGGTTATATATTTAATGGATATATTACATGAGTAGTTTCTTTGGGAAAGTAATCAATATTTATTTTATTTTATAAATTGCATATAATCTAATTTTGAATGGAGTTTTTAAAAGATATGATTTGATTGCATGGTCAAATAGATAAGGGAAAAGATATTTTATAAATTGCATGATTTTTCTTATAGAAAATTGAAAGAGATATAGAATGTGGTTAGAAAATTGAAAAGATTTAATTGCATGGATTTATGTTGTTTTTAAAAGTAAATTTAGGAATTGATTCTATTGAAGAGGCAATTAGTTATTTTAATTTATTTTATTTCTATTAGGGCAATTATATTATTGAGAATGGAGTATGTAAGGGATATGGATTTGGAATATCCAAAGATAGTAATTTCTTCGTGATTGCCTTAAAATGTTTTATTTTCTCTATATTTCGTAAAGGGAAGTGAGTTAATTTTTTCAAACATCCAATAATGGAAGAGGAAATAGGGTTAGATGAATATTTGAGTTAACCTGTTATCATGCCTTTGATTTTTTCAACGTTACCTATTGAATGAGTATGGATTTAAGAAATCCAAATATTAGATTTGAATTATGACTTGAATGCTTTTTGTAGCTATGTCGTCAAGTTGCATTTTGGGATATGGGATTAAGTGCTAGTCCAAAATTGTAAGTCTTCCAGAGGATTTTAAAGGATGAGGGTTGTCGATTCTTTATGTCAACTAGTTGTTTTTCCCTTGGGTAGTGCATGGCGTCTTTTTAGTAATTTACCCGGTTTCTACTAACGGGGTTGTTTTGTACCTCCTGTGAAAGGAGTGGACTATGTGTTTGTTGCCTCCATGATGTTTGGAGTGAGTTATATTATTCGTTTCCTCCTTGAGATGGAGTGGTTATGATGCCTAGGTTGTATGCACTTGTGAATCCCTTGGTGATTAGTTTTTTTGTGTGTTGTCGAATAGAAGAGTGGCTTCCAGTAGGGGTTGGAGCCCAAAGAGGTAAGACTGGGTAACCTTTGGAAGTAGTTTAATCAAGTGATAACTAAATTAATGTACTTAGATGATTAGGATGAATTTCACACTAATCAAGATAATTTATCCTCTCTCATAGGAACAAGGGCTCATTTAGACTTGGGATGAGTGGGAAGGCCTAAAATGGCATGGTCATCTATGTAATGCCCCGCCAAGTAACCTTAAAGGAAGTTGCAATTAACATCATAAGCGAACCAATTTTTTTTTTTTATAAAGTGCATTTAACATACACATTCACTTAATAGTTAACAACAACCTCTAAGGCTACAAGGTTAGGATTACTTAAACCCACACATACATATTACATATAACCATAGCATTATGAACTTTATGATATAAACATCATACATCATAAGAATACCACATAACATAATAAGATAATCAACCAAGATACAATCTCATAAACATTATCTTAATCCAATAGATACATCACTCATTCCCAGAATGAGGCAATAGTACAAATGTATTACAATTACATAACTCCACCTCATAAACATAAGAGGGATAAAATAACTTATACAAGTTAAAATAGTGAGGATTAAATTATCTTGATTAGTGAGAAGTTAGTCCTGATCTTCTAAGTACATTATTTTAATTATCACTTGTTTAAATCACTCCTAAAGGTTATCCAGTTTACCTCTTTGGGCTCTGGCGCCTAACAGAAGCCACTCTTCTATTCGACAACACACACTCAAACAATTTACCAAGGGAACCACAAGTGCATACCAACTAGGTGTCATAATCCACTCCAACATAAAGAGGATACAAATAATAGAAACTCACTCCAAACATCTTGGAGGAAACAACACATAGTCCACTCCTTTCACAGGAGGTACAAAATATCTCACTCCAAACATCTTGGAGGCAACAACACCTAGTCCACTCCTTTCATAGGAGGCAACAAGATGAAACCACATAACAACGTTACTCCATACAAGGAGACACGGATCCCATAATCCGCTCCTAAACCAAGGAGGTGCAAACATCCCCGTTCATGAAAATCGGGTAAAACTAAAAAGACGCCATGCACTACCCAAGGGAAAACAACTGGATGGCATAAAGATTCAACAACCCTTATCCTCTAAGTTCTTCTGGAAGACTTATAATTTAGGACTAACACTAAATCCCAAAACCAACAATGCAATTTGACAACATAGCAACAAAGCATTCAAGTCATCAATCAGATCTAATATTTGGATTTCCTAAATCCATACTCATTCAATAGGTAGTGTTGACAAAGTCAAAGACATGATAACTAGATCATCTAAAATAATCATAACCCCTATTTCCCTTTTCATTATTGGAAATCTAAAACAATTAAACTTACTTCCCTTTACTGAATACAAAGAATTAAATCCTTTAAGATAAGCATGAGGAAGATACTACTTTTAGATATACTAAATCCATATCTTTTTCATAATCCAATCACAATAATTCAACTAATCTAAATAGAAATTAATAAATAACATAATTGATTGCCTCATCAATAAAACAACTTCTTAATTTACTTTTAAATCGACACAAATCCATGCAAGTAAACTCTTTCCATTTCCTAACCAAATCTTACATCTCATTCAATTTTTTTATTTAAAAACATTCAATCACTTTAATTATAATAACATATTGTTTTTCTATCCATTGTCCATATACACTAATCAATTCAATTTTAAATCTCTATTTAATAATATATTGCATTTTTTAAATCAAATATTTAACTCTTTCAATTAAACTTTAACAAGCTTTTTTAAAATAACAATAATTTCCCATATGTTTATAATTTTAATTCTACTAATCTAATATACAAATTTTATTTAAAATAATATAAATAAATATAATATTTTAGTATTATCAATTATAATATAAAATATTATTAAATAATATTTTAATATTATAATAACAATACATAAAATATTAATATTTATAAATATCAATTTATTATTATTTTATTTTCAGAACAGCCATGGGAAAATATCTTAACAGAAGTCTCATATTTTAAGCATAACTCAAAAAATACGATCTGGGTATTTGAGATTTTTGGATAGTAGTAAGAAAATTTCACAATACAAAAACCCTTTAAATTTCCTAAAAACTCAGTTTGTGAAATTGAACTTATAGGTGACGCAATCAGACCATTTTACCATGAAAATATAACTATACTGCAGATTTTAAAATCCGTTTTTTGATAAAAAACAGAAAGTTTCATTTTCTAAAAACATTCTAAATGCATTGTTCAATCTCTATGTTTAATTTCAATAACAATAAAATCAATTTCTCGAAATAATTTAAATTCAACTAGGGTTTTCACAATTTTCACTCAAGAATTTTCACAAGCAAAGGCTGTAAATTTATTTAATTCCTTTTTTCTAATATCAAATTTATTTTCTAAAACATATTTAACAAACAAATCTTTAATCATTACTATTTTAAAGAAAAACAATCAAGAACAATAAAACACAAAGAGGAAAACCTGGTACAAGAAGCTACAGGAAGAGATGAATTTCTGATGCAAGCCTCCTCCAAAGATTTCCTGAATTTTCTTCAATCTTCCAATGAATCCAATCCAAAATCCAACAAATGCAAACAATCTTTCCTTCAATCAATTCTACAATCAAATTTTCTTCAAACCCTTGTGCAAATTTTCCAAAATTTCTTCCCTGCTGTAAAAATGTATTTTTCTAAAAACTTTCCTGCCCTAAAATTAAAACATATATTCTTATAAATCAAAAATACCTAATTCAACCCTAATTCACATTACATGCAAATTAGATATTTCAATTTCAATATTTACAACCCTAATTCACATTACATGCAAATTAGAATTTCAATTTCAATTTCACTTTTCAAAACCCACTTTCAATTTAAAATGAAATTTCAAATAATAAATTAATTTCCAAAGTTGCAACTAATTTTCCAAATAAACATTTAATCACAATTTCAAATTTAATTCCCCCACGTTGGAATTAAATTCCAAAATTAATTCTAATTCTTTTATTTCCTTTCATTCTCTTGCATCACGTTTAATTAATTAATTTAATTATTTAATAACTAAATTCAACCCCCTTGGATTAAATTTAATTAATTAAATAAATTAAATATAATTAATTAATTTAAATATAAACTTTTATCCACATTGCATTATTTAAATTAAATAACCATCAACATGATTTAAATGCAATTATTCTAAATATCTATTTCCAACTCAAGAATGCTTCAGAATTAAATAACATCAAAGCAAGACAGATAATGACTCGACACACACAACTGATGACACACTAAGGCTAGGGTATAGACTTGGCACATGTTACCTAGGTACTATCTCCCGTTCAACTTAACCGTTGGATCGACACGCTCAAACCTGTGAAACTAGGTGGAGTCAATGTCATGTACCTGCAATCCTGCAACCAAGTAAACAACATCATACAATATATCCAGCATATAATACACACCGTGAAGAAGGAATTACGGATTCGCAGGGCGCTCGCAAGTGAGTGATGCGAACTCGTCCTCTTCACCAATACACTCATCGAAACTGACACTTCCATCATAATCCAGTAATCTCATAATAACATCTCATGTTAACTTTACAACAACATTAATCTATAATGCATGTGAAACAATAATCAGATAAGTACATCCCACAGTAATATTTATCACTCAATAGTAACGATCAAAACATCATAACAAAATGTATCCAGCATCAAAGTAATTGCAACCAAACATAGCATAAAGCAACTTGAACAAGAATCAAAACGGAGGGGTATTACAATCTATCTTGTCCTTACAAAAGGTATTTGATTCTGCATGAGTGAGCATGAGGGCCGGAGTTCGGTTGAGGTCACCAGGAAATCCGGGGCCTATGAAGAATGCCCAGAGGAGATCACATGACTAACTATGTGATGACACTTTGTCTAAGACAATAGTTGGTATTTGTTTTATGTGTATGGTTCTCTGAACATACTCGATCTATTTTTTGTCTGGAAGCAATGTGACCTATGTCAATGATGTGAAAGTTGTACTTGAGTTGTACTTGTGTTATGCATTTGTTTGGTTATGTCAGTATGTGTCAATATGAGTCAATGATTAGTTAGTGGACGTTAAATCTTTGTCCATGTTACTTTGTTACTATCTCCTAGCATGGGGGGTGGGCCTTTGGGTACCACTTGGTTGGGTGGAACATGCACCATACACCGTTGGGTCCCCATTTATCTTCAGTACTTGGTGGCAAGACATCCAGATGGATAGCTCGTAGATTCTTGTTTTTAATTCTTGTATTGTAATATTTTAATTTGTATATGTTATTTATCCCTCTTATGTTTATGAGATGGAATTCTATAATTGTAACACTTATGTATTATTGTCTCATTCTGGGAATGAGTGATGTAACTATTTGATTAAGTTAATGAACTTGGAATCTTGGATGTTTATCTCATTATTATATATTATGATGTATTCTTATGTTGTATGATGCTTATTTCATAAAGTAATTTAATGCTATGGTTATATTTAAGATGTATGTGTGGGTTTAAGTAATCCCAACCTTGTAGCCATAGAGGTTGTTGTTAATTAGTAAGTGAATGTGTAAATTACACTTTAAAAAATAAAATGGTTTGCTTAAGTCATTAATTACAACTTCCTTTAGGGTTACTTGGCGGGGAATTACAATTTTTTGTCAACCAACATTATATAACCATCACATCTAGCTGATTCCGCAGATGTAGTAAAACTCTTCCAGTGGATCATAACATCATAATGCTTTTAATAAAATTTTGTTTGTACTTCTTTGGAGGGGAAATCGATAATTGAAGGGTACTCTACAATAGGATCTTCTAGGGATGGAATTATCATCCAACTCTTTTTAGCCCAATTAAGTCCAATAATCTCACCATTGTGTGTATAAATTTTTAATCAATAAAATTTTCCTTGAGAATAAAAACCTCTCCCCAAAGGAAAATAGGAATGTTCAACAAAAATTTGGTTCCACAAATTACATTTTGAGTAATAAATCGCAACAATACTTCTACTATTTGTGTGCCAGCAGTATTGTCCAAGCAAGATTATATGTTGATTAATGGAATAGATAAAATTTGTTTCTCTAAAATTTGTACCTAAAGTAGTTGTGATTTTGGAAGGACGATGAAATTCTGTCCAAGTTGTAGTACTTGCATCAGATTTATTATATATGTAGAAATTGGAAGGACCATATCTTACCCATTTGGAGCAATAGTAGATATTGTTGGAAACCACCTCTATGCACTTACAATAGTTTGGAAATTCTACTGAAGGAAACCTATAAAAATCTACATCACCTTCAATGATATATGATTATATCCCCTTAGACCCATATGGAGGGAACTATAATAAAAAGACATAGCTCAATTGAGAACCATCTAAGACTATAGTTTTCAGTAAATCACATGAAGAAATCATCTCCTTCCACCTTTTACAAACCAACTTCATTCTTGAAAATGGTATACTCGACAATTTTTCTACACTCATTTAAACCAATTCTTCTGGTATCTTTTTCCATACCTCCTTTTTTGTCTTCTTCTCCATCAAATCCACAACATATATTTGTCATGAGTCAATACAAAGGTATTGCAACTTCTACATATTGTAAGAAAAGAACAAACTAAATTTTCAAAGCATCTAAGATCTTTATAAAAAAATGTTTCCATTTAAATAGGTTTCAAAATAATTTAAAAGTGTCAACATACATTTAAAATTTAAAAACCTTTGTAATTGAAACTCTCATTTGTAACTTCAAAATTAATTATGCAATTTTATTTTAAATTAAAATAATCATGAATTTGAGTTTGCAGAAAGATTAGAATTGAGTTATATATCAAACAGAGAAATACTTAGTTTCAAATTAAAAAAGAATTATAATTTCATACTAAATGATATCAGGTTTAAAATTAAGCATATGAAACATACCAATATTTTTAATTATGTTGTTGAATGTGAAGAATCCACATGGGTACCAAATGATTTTTAAATTTACAACTCATTAGAAAAATTGGAAAAGTACCATAATTATGTTACGTTAGAAACATTTATTTATCGAATTTTAAATACACTAAACATAAAAGAATTGAAAATAACATAAAAATTAAAATCGTACAAATATATTACATTTAGAAAATTGATACTCATTGAAACAAAATCGAAGAAAATATGTTACATCAATTATCTTCTAAAAATTTCAATCTATTTTCTTCAACCTTTCTCTTCGCAAGTTGTCTACCCTTTTTCATTTTCTCAGAATGGTCATATGTGAATGGTTGCATAATTCTTAGGCCATCTAGAGACTTTACATGGGATATGGTGATAAAATGTTAATCATGTTCTTTGTCTTGGTCTAATATCAATGGTGTCTTTTGAAAGAGTCAAATCTTGCAATTTATAAATTGTTGAAATGCCCAAGCCAATATTAATGGTATTTGGAAATTCCATGTTAGTTATTTTTAATGAACCAAGCTTGTCTCAGTAGTTATCCATGAAAGTGCCAAATTCAATTGTCAATAACATTGAGGGATTGGCCAAAAAATAGGTGAAATCTTGCTAGGCTTTCCCTCTACACTTTGGGAAATCCCTCAACATTATGGACAATTGAATTTGGCACATTCATAGATAACTACTAAGACAATATTGGTTCATTAAAAATAACCAACGAATTGGTGAATTTTCTAGGGACAAAGCTAGTCCAATGTCTCTAGGTCAGATCATGTGCAGTCAGAGTCAATGAATTTCTTTGTTCTTTGTTATCTGAAGGACAATTCATAGAAAATTCTCATCATAGGTTACGTCTATATTATGTGAGTTAAATTCTTGCAATATTTCTATTTATTGATAGGGTATGTTCAAATCTCTCTCTAAGTTTACAAAGGATTCTCAAAGTTATGATATATTTTCATTTTCCCATTTGGTGGGTGGTGACTCTAAAGTCTTGTGCTAGTGCAAATTTAAAATTTCACACAAAGAGAGAGAAGGAGATTTGTAAGGAGAGATTTGAAGCCATGAAAGGAACTAGGAGCAATATGAATAAGAATCCTAAGAAGAAGTTGGAGTCTGAACTACCATGAACTACAAAGTCATCATGGAAAGCAAAAAATGTTGAAGCAAGTAAGTCTGAGCTAATAATTTTAATCCTACATTTGAAAGTTTAAATGAAAATTCTTGTGAGGAAACATTTGAATATGGTATGCTTCCTAGAAATGAGGGAAATATTGATGAACCCCCTATTACCACTATTCATCCTAATCCCAATCCTCTAGTTCCAAAGAATTTGAACCATGGAGATTCTAGGATAAGGAGTCTGTATGCCCAGCCAAAAATACAAATCTTGGAGGAAATTCAAATTTTTAATGAAGATAATTTCAATCCAAGATGAAGATCACATAGTAGAACCTCACACCATTATTTTGAAAGAGAACCACTTAATCTTACTTATTATACCCTAGAACCTAGTGAGTTTGATGTTATTCTATAGGATTAAGATGATGTAAGAAATGACATGCAAGCTCTGTGAGAGAAGGAATTAAGACTTAAAGAGTTGAATTAAAAAAAATAAAAAGAAAGGGAGGAGGAATTAAGAGCTACCATGATGGAAAGAGACTCCGTAAGGAAAAAAGTAGAAGGATAAGAGAAATGGTGAAAAAGGAACCATATCCTATTTTTTTATTTGATTCGGTTGTTAGGCAAGTTACGGATTATCCAAAGGTAAGAATTCCTACTGGAACAACTACTACAAGAACATATACCAGTTCTATTGTAGCAACTAAGCTTTCAGATCCCTCTTTTGCTGTCATGAAATCCCAACCAGTAGATACAGGAAAAAGACCTATGGGTCAGCCCAAGAAAGCAACCACAAATGCAAACACAAGTGTCTCATCTAGAAATACTTCTACCACAAGTGCTCAAACTGGTTCTATTCCATAAAATGCACCCCTTGATCTTGATTTTTTTAGGTTGAAATTAGCTAATGAGAAATTGTAAAAGGAACTAGATAAGATGCAAATTCTTGTTGTAAACATAGAGAGAGAAAAGAAGATTGCATTTATAAAAACCTCTATTCTAGACCCAGGCCCTTCTAGTTCTGGAGATTCCATTCTCGATCCCTAGCCACAAAATACTCAGTCAAGTGGAAATATACCTAGTAGTAGTGGTGGTGGAGGTGGTGGTAGAAATAAGAATACACAATCTGGAGGTGGAAGTGGAAATGGTGGTGGAGATGGAAATGGAAAAAACAATAAAGTATCTGGCGAACAAGATGGAAATGAACCTCACAACAATCAAAGAGATCAGTTCACTAGAAGACCTATGCAAGTGGATAGATATAGAAAATTATGCTTTGTTGGGATACCCGATTAAACCCAAATAAATTCCTTGATGATATCAAGAGTGTATTGGTGTGGTTCTTTGGAAATAATCCTATAAGTGGTGAGGATCACTTAAGATCATTTGTTAACATGGTGAATGATTTTGAGGTAGAGGCTAAAGAATTCATGATGAAAATATTGGTATATTGTTGTCATTGATGTGAAAAGGAGAGATAAGTGGTGTAATGGAGAAGATCCTATAAGGGAGGATGTTGGCATTAATTTAAGATTGTCATTGATTTCAAAGAAGAAATCAGAAGTGAGGTGGAATTTGATCCTAAAGGGTAGATTGTTGGCTAATGAAAAAAGGTGTCATTGATGCACAAAGGTAGTTTAGTGGTGTTCTTGGATGCCTTGAATACTAGAGGATCAATGTCTAGAAGAGTTGGTGTTGAATGCTAGTGAAAGAAGCATGATTCTGCAAATCTTGTAAAATTTCTCCAATATTGCATTATTGCCATGCAATATTTATATGATGTTGTAGAAGATTGTTCCAGGTGTTTGGAAGTATAAATAGAGTGAAAATTCATTATCGTTTTTCTAAGATCATCTCAAAAATATAAGTTGCAGGTCTAGAGATTGAAGGATGTGCTTATAATGGAATTATTTATGGCCCTCAAAAAAATTTAGGGTTTATCAATTAAAACCTAGGATTTTGTAGTCATGGTGCTCTAACATGGTTTCTATTTTGTTGTTAACTACTTTTTGACAGTTACCGGTTGCTTAAGTTGTCACTTAAGCCATTGTGCTTGTTTTTTAATAGGACCCATTTACCTAGCACCCTTGGTTGACAATTTGTAAGTGTATCGTGACTAGTCTTCACATCACTGTTATGAAGCCAGGGAAAGTTCATTGAAGGTAGCTTATAGATTAGTGATAAGCGATGGAGTTTGGTGAAAAACTGTGATCAAGTCAAAGTTGATGATTTGATGGTTCCCACTAGCCCATGGTACCTATGGTGGGACCTCACCTATACCTCACAGGGAAGCAGGGAACGATGGAGATCAAAGAATTTTTTTGATGAGATAGAGGATGAAGTCAGTAGTAGGTCCTGAAGATGCAAGTTAGACAAGTGGTAAGATATCACTCTATTGCTTCACATTGCTATTGTGAAGAATAAAAAAGGAAGTCTTGGGTGATGAGTGATGAATGATGGAGATCAATGCATGGAGGATCTGAAATATATCACCTAGTTGTTTCACATTGCTGTTATGAAACAAAGTGATAAGTTGGTTTTTTTGATGAGTGATGGACATCAAGAGATAGTGGAGAATCACACAAGAATATCCAAGTATCAAGGATATGAATGCATTGCATGTGTTCTTCACATCATGATTATGAACTCAAAGGTAGTCATGCATTGCACAATGAGTGATGAATGACATGCATTAGTGGAGTATGTTTTCAGCTAGGATAGGTGGTGATTGGAGGTTGCATTGCAAAGAAAATGATGGGTCCCTAGTATAAGCTCGGTGATAAATGTTGGATGAGATGGATGGCATAGATTCAATGAAGGTGATTGTACTGTGATGTATTCCTTCACATCGTAGAAATGGATGTTGATGCCTAATGCAAAGTAGTGATACATGATGTGATAAGGTGAATGAAGGAGATCATAAGGCTAAGATCTAATGGTGATCCCTGTGTCTTGGTACATGATGGAAAATGATGATGATGCTTGAAGCAAAGCAATGATATGAGATGGGTATGAAGATCAAGGAACCTAGATCAACGGTGTAGGTTTAAAGGTATGCGATCGGATGATGATTTCCATACTCATTCACATTAAATAAATGAAAGGTGAAGTCTTAAGTGAAGCCACAATGTGTGATGGCTATAAGGTGGACACGATCAAAGCCTCAGATTCAAAGGAAGAAGATTGGCGATGGAGATTTAAAGAAGGGTTCATCGGATAGCAACATTTTAAAGATATGTCAATGAATGAGGTTTGAAGGATCATGGTGCAAAATTAGTAGATTGATGACCCATATTCAAAGGTGAAGATATAAAATGGACAATTCTTTGTAAATAGGGTTTCAATTAGTAACCGATACATAAAAAATAATTTATTGGTCCAACAACACTTGTGACCATTGTTGGTAAAGATTTGATATGATAAGTGGCGACATAGATTGCTAAGATGATGGAGATCAGATTAGAGAAAATAATTTGAAGGATGTATTAAATGCATATCTGATTCTAGGGTTTGATAGAGAGCTGATTTGGGAAAATTTCCTGTGATAGAATTTAATGTCATGAGGCTCAATAGAGAGGTATGTCATGGAGCAAGATATTTGGTAAACCTTAACAAATGTTTCCAGATGAGTTGGATGGTGGTGCAAGGAACAAGATGATCAAGAAGCTTGTTGAAGATGTTAGTAGGTGAAGGAAACCCTAATCAAGGATTCAATATGATCTAGTCATGTGTGAGAATCTCGAGGCATTGATTGCAGATTGGTGGAGTCAAGGTAAAGTGGAAGACAATCAGAATATTGTCAAAGGTGTAGACTCTGCAATAGAAGAGTGGGTATAGTGCAATAGATAGAGAATGAATTAAATTTGAATGAGTAGAACCCAAACAAAAAGTAAAAAATGATTAAGGTTTAACATTCAAGTTGCAACATAGAAGAACAAAGAATACACATGTATCTTAGACTATAATACATAATATCTTCTAGGTGTTTTCTTTCAAGGTGTAGAGGTGTAGTGTAGCAAGATCAAAAAAATATTGTTCTAAGTGTAGAAGAGTGTAAAGTGTAGGGGAGAGAGAGTACAAAGCAGAGAGGATGTGTTGCTGAGATTGTAGCTTCAACAACAAAGAGAAAGTTACAGTAAGTGCAACAAGGTACTGTGTAGTTGCAAAGTAAGTTGCAACAATGAATTATGTTCAATAGAACAAATTGTATTTGTCATTTTAAATTTGATAACTCAGTTAGTTCTCAATGCAAGGGATTGGTGTCTCCATGGAGTTGGTGCTTCCTTGTGTTTGTAACCTAAACTATTGTAATAGAAGATTTATTTGTGATGCTAGATTTGAGAAATAGACTCAAGCAACATTTATCACTAAGGTTTTTCCCATCTTGGGTTTTCCACATATATTTGGTGCTATGGGATTTTGTGTGAATGTGTGTTTATATCTCAATGAGTTAAGTTAATATGCA